>JAASFO010000269.1:0-28318 GCA_023333815.1 Globisporangium recalcitrans
GAGAACAGCACTGGAGGGCACACACACACACCTCGCCATTCACGGAGACAGCAACATGATCATCGACGAGCGAAACGGACTCGCTGCAACAACAGCACCACAACTCCGAAAACACGCAGTGGCGGTAGACAACATCGTCAGCCACCTCGCCTGGGCATCATGGACGCACGATCGAAGAGAGCACAACAAAATGGCCGACTTCCTCGCCAATGCAGCGATGGACTCGCGCGGGTGACGAACCCTCACACCTTCCACTCGCGACAGCGAAACCACGAGATTCCAGCAAGTGCAGAAGCTCATGGACAACGACATGAACTGCGTCGCCTCGCAGATGCGGACAGGATCACTGACAAGAGTGATAACGAGATTCCTGCTTTCTTGATCTATTGCAGTAGATAAATAGAATACCGTTTTCTTTTCTCTGTTTCGTTTTTGTGATGTAAATAAAGAGCGTCGAAAATGTCGACAAGTCTTGCGTAATCGCATTTTTCTCAAACATGATGATGATGACATGGATCAGTTGATTGGCCAAAATGTGATCCTCTCCCCCTTTGATTTGAAATTTGTATCCATCTGAAGACTTCCTCTGTATACTATAGAGAGGCTCTCCCTCTGTCTCTATTTTGTCTACCTTGCGGAAGTATGGAGGTCTCCATTTTAAACAGGCAGCAGAATGATAGTCAAGAGTGACTGCGCTTTTGCCTGACAAAAGCACAAATCGAGCTCGTTTCGACTCTCTAAAATGCAAGAGCTCCATTTTCATTTTGGAGAGGCGCCACAAAGAAGACAGAGACAATCATGGTGTTCGGCGCGAAGCTACTCCGCCCCATCGCGACGACCGCAGGTGCGTACGCCGCAGACAACCACAACAACAACAGCTGCTGCTTGTTGTTGCTTGTTATTGCACCGATTGTGTGGCTGCGCGTGTGAGCACTGCTTTGGGAAGGCGTTTGATGCTTTTCTCATCGTGGACAGGTTTGCTGCTTGTTGCAGGGTACACCACCAAGGGGAGGTTCTGGGAATGGGTGCCTGCGAGCTACCAGCGCCTGGAGCAGGCTGAGCGCAAGATCCTCGAGCGAAGCATCGAGTCCCCGTTCGAGATGACCAAAGTGGCGAAGCTCGGGACCGTGATCGTTCCCTGCTCGGACGAAGAGAAGGTGAAGAGCGGGACTGTGAAGAACCTCGTCATGGTGCACGGCTTTGCCGGCGGAAACGCAGTGTGGGCGACGGTGAGCGAGCGATTGTTGTGTTACGGGATGTGATTGCCACGGATGTGCGTGCTGACTGTATTGTTCCTCCTGTCACTAGAACCTGGCACACTTGGCGAAACACTTCAATGTGGTGCGTGGACGACACAGGTTGTTTGCTTGTCTTCGCTGTGCTATTGTTTGTGTCAACTAACGCTTTCTCCTCCCCGCTTTGCAGTACGCAGTCGAGTGGATCGGCGTCGGTCGATCTGACCGTCCAGACTTCCCCTACAAAGATGTGCGGCATTCTTTCATTCCCGCGTGAACTTTTGGTGAGAATGGCGCGCTAACTTCGTTCCTCCCCTACCTATGAGCAGTTCGATAGCGCGAATGACTTTGTGCTGGAGTCGTTTGAGAACTGGCGAAAAGAGCTCGACCTGGAAGACTTCCACCTCTGCGCGCATTCCATGGGAGTACGTGAATGAACGCATTGTTGGTTCGTTCACCCACATTCTGTCAGCCAGCATCCATTTAACCACCCGTCTCGTTCTTGTCAATGATTATTTAGGCGATTTTCGCATCATCGTACGCTATTCAGCACCCTGAGAATGTCAAGGTACGCAAGCACCCATCGCCCTCTCTATCTATCTGTACCATAGCGCGATCGCTGCTAGCATGCTGATGGTTGATTTAAATGCTTCCCACCACCCCCAGCACCTCGTGCTCGTGTCCCCCGCGGGTGTTGGCCACCCGCCAAAGCCAGACCCGAACTCGGAGCTCGAGAAGGCGCGCAAGAGCTCCTGGGTGCGCCGCATGGTCTTCTCGGCGTGGGAGAACGGCGTGACGCCCATGTCCGTGGCGCGCTTCGCCGGTCCGTACGGTCCGCAGCTCGTGTCGAACGTGCTCACGCGTCGCATCTCGTTCATGCCGCAGACGAGCGCGCTGCGCAGTGGCAGTGTCGACATGAACGACCTGAGCGAGTACATCTACCACAACTGGGCACTCAAGGCGTCGGGCGAGAAGACCATGGCGACGCACCTCGCCCCGGGAGCGTACGCCGTGCGTCCGCTGACCGACATGCTGCAGCCTGAAGATGTGAAGATGCCGCTCACGTTCATCTACGGCGGCGAGTCGGACTGGATGGACTTCCGCCACGGCCAGAAGGTCGTCGACCGCTTCAAGAAGAAGAGCCGTGCGGCGTCGCTGTACCTGGTGCCGTACTCTGGCCACCAGGTGTTCCTCGACAACCCCGCAGACTTTAACCGCGTCGTGGTCGAGTGTCTTGAAGACTAGAGACTAGTATATAGATCGTGCTGACATGGCCATAGAGAGATAACCAAAAGCTATTTGCCTTATTACTGACTATGTTTGCTTGAGTCGCGCTCGGTACAAAACGATGTCACCCTGCTGGAAGTCCTGGTGGAGCTCGCTCGAGTCTACCTGGTGGACGTCGAACTCTTGCTCGAATCGCGCAAAGAACGCCTGCTCCGAGCCATGGCGCAGCTTGTACGCGAGCAGCAGCAGCGTCTTGGCGCTCGCGAGCGCGCGGAACGACTGGAGCAGCGACTCGAAGGCGCCAGCGTACGGACACGCGACGATGTCAGCGCCGAGGATGACGTCGTAGGCGGCGCCGTCCTTGGCGATTGGGTTGCTCCCATCGCCCCACAGATACTCCTGTGCACTGCATTCAGGCGTAATGTCCGACGGCAGCGCGTTCAGCTCGATGTTGCGCTGCGTGAGCTTCACGGACGCCGGGTCGCCGTCGGTGATCAGCACGCTCTTGGCTCCGCAGTGCGCTGCCGCGATGCCCACGAGCCCCGGTCCGCAGCCCAGCTCGATCGCACGCTTGCCCAGGACGTCGTCCTTGTGGCTCTCGAGGTAGAGCGCGAGCAGCACCGCAGCGTCGTAGACGGACGCCCCGAAACCGATGGCTGTGCCGCCGCGTCCGTCGGGCTTCCAGCCCTGGTCGATGCGGATGCGCCTGCCCGCGATCGGGAACCACCGCGTGGCGTCGCGCAGCGCGTCGTGGAACGGATTGCGGAAGGAGAACGGCACGAGCGCGTGCGAGGATGACGGCGTGTTGTTATCGCTGTTGTTGTCCCTGAGCATGGGACCCTCCATGGACGCCGCCATGGTCGCTGCCGTGGTGGCGGTGTCGTCCATTGCGCTGGTTGGCTTGAGCTCTTTGGATTGGAAATGAAGCTGTCACATCACAATCATCATTGTGTGCACGAGAAAGTACATGCCGGACTGCAAACCGTTGACTTTAACTTTCTGATCTCCCTTGCACTTCGCCTCTGCTGCTTACTTTAGTAGGAGCATGCCAGGCTTGTGTGTGTGTGTGTGTGTATTTCTGAATGAGCTTTGTGCATGTGTGGGCTGTGGGTGATGCTTGCCTTTGTATCTCGATCGTCTTCTTAAATAAACGCCAGGTTGAGCTGGTCGTCGAACGGCTTGAGCAGCGGCGCGAGCAGGTTCTTCTCGTGCGGCGGCAGGTTCTCGCGGATCTTGACCAGCTCGTCGTACTTGGAGCCCATCTTCTCGACAATCTTGTTGAGCTTGTGCTGTGCGTCCGTGTCGCCACCCTGCGCCACTTTTGCCTTGAAACTGAGGAAGTGGCGCAGCAGCTCGTTCACGTCGTGGAACTGGGTGTACACCTGCTTCTTGAACTCCGTCGGGATGTACTCTGCCGTCATCGCGCCGCTGCCGAACGCAGACGAAGATGAGGACGAGCTGCCACCCGATGAGCCGTCCGCGCCGGAATCTGAACACGACACGATCTCGCTGAGGATGTCGAGCGACGCCTTTGCAGTCGGGAACGCCTTTGTGAGCGGGAGCGTCTGGCGGCAGATGCTCTGGAATCGCTTTGCCGCATCTGCAAGAGACCCTTGCGTTTGGTGAGAGCCTCCAGCGGCTTGCGTCTGCTGCTGAAAGTAGCGCGATTCGTCTTCAAGCGTCAGTGGGTTGTACGGCGGCGCTGGTTTGCCCTGCAGATCGTCCAGAAGCGTCGCCTCTCGCAGGTTGTCGTGGTAGTTTGGTCGTGACTTCATCATGAGCGACGCCTCCGGGTTTGTCTGCAGCTTGCCCGCATGCGACGGGTCGAGCACGTACGCGCCGTGGCGGTTGAACTTGGCGATCGTGATGCCCGAGCCGCTGTCTTTCCCCTCGGGCTTCTTCACCATTCCGCGCTGCAGGGTCGAGAAATCCTCTTCCGTCGACGTCAAGTCCACCAGCGGGTCGACGACCGCGCGCGGGTCGACGGTCACCCCCTTCGCCATCTCCTTCTCTTTCTCCTCGTACTTTGTAAACATGTCTTCGTGGCCTGCCTTGCGGTCGCGGTGGAAGTACTTGGACTTGAAGAACGCTCCCCAGAACTCGGTCTCCGTCATCTTGTCTGGCACTTGCGACTGGTACGCCAAGTGGACTGCAGGGTACTGGATGAAGATCTGGTGGATCACCTCTGCGTTCAGATTGTACTTGACCACGTTCCCGCCCGTGTCATTATCCCCGCTCAAGTCGGTCAGGATCGCCGACGTCTTGCCCGTTTTCTGGCGCTTGCTGGCTTCGTTCGCGATCAAATGGCGGCGACTCGCCCAGAAATCCTCCTCCGCGATCAGCCCTTCGTTCACCATCTCCGTGTGCTGGCGCTTCAGCGTCGGGTTCGCAGCGAGCAGTGCCGCGCGCTGCTTGATCTCTGTCGCATTGCAGAGCGGCGTGCGAGCCACCGCCGATGACACGTGCTTCTGCTTGCCACTCGCGAGGATCCACTTGGCGATGAGCTCTTTCGCGGCGTCGCGCACTTCGAACGCGTGCTCGAGCGACTTGGCGCTGATGAACTCGAGCACGAGCGTCGCGTTGTTGTTGGTCATGCGCAGCCGGATCATCGCCTTGGGCGACGAGAGCGACGACACCTGCTGGTCCTGCACGTTGGTCCACGAGACCGCGATCGGTTTCGCTCCTCCTCCTCCTCCTCCTCCTGCTGCGTCGCCACTGGCCGTGGGGTCTGCGGGCGAGTCGTCGGGCGTCCAGCGCAGACTCTTCTCGGAGAACTCGGCCCTGCCGTCGCGCTTCTTCACGCGCACGAGCGCTGTCAGCACCGCGTCCGTCATGCTGCTGCTCGCTTGTTTTCTCTGTCACCTTCTGTCGCTTGATCTCCTTTCTGCTGCAAGTTTGTGTGAGAAGATGGTGTCGAACTTAGTCGAAATGGATCTTCTAAATAGGGTGTCCGTGGTACTCTCAACTGCAAAACCGGTTTCGTGCAAAAATGGCGGTTATCGGACTTTAGTCAGTGTATACTGTAACTCTCCGTTTGCCAAAAATAGCACCACAATCTCGACAAAGCAAAAGCGAGTGAGCGAGCTGAAAGAAGCCAGAAACTGACAGGAAACAAGATGGCGCTGCTGCTGCGGATGCTCGCTCTCTGCGGGCTGCAGGCGCTCGTGGCGCTGCTGCTGGGCGACGCGTCGACGCTCGTGTGCGCTGCAGAGTACCGCCGCCACACGAACAACTGGGCTGTCGTGGTGCGTGCGTGCGTGCGCTTTCTATTGTCTGGTGTTGCTGCTTGCAGTTCATTTGGCATTTTCATCAATGCTGTCTGCTGTCCGTTCTTACGATTGCATTGGTTATGTGTGTGACTGCATTGCATTATTGTTTAGGTGGACACGTCTCGCTTCTGGAACAACTACCGGCACATCGCGAATGCGCTTTCGCTCTACCACTCGGTGAAGCGACTCGGGATCCCCGACAGCCAGGTTGGGCTGGCGTCACGTTGGAAGGCGTTGGTGTTGATATGCTCGCTAATTAAGTCTGTGTGTGTTATGTATGGCTGCAACAGATCATCTTGATGCTCGCGGACCAGATGCCGTGCAACTCGCGCAACTGCTTCCCGGGCGAGGTCTTCAACAGCCGCACGCAGAAAATCAACCTGTGCGCACAGCTCAATGAACACTTGATCATCTCCCTATCATGCTCTTGAACAACTGCTAACGAACGGTGTGTGTATCTGCGCTGCAGGTATGGGAATGATGTTGAAGTAGACTATCGCGGCGCGGAGGTCACTGTCGCGAACTTCATCACTGTGCTCACAGGTTTGTCGTTTTCTGTTTGCACGGTGGCAATGGTTGAGCGCTCACGTCTCCGCTGTTGTGTGTGTTGTTGTTGACGTGCAGGTCGCCATCAGCCAGGAACACCCGCGTCCAAGAAGCTGGATACGGATGAGAACAGCAACGTCTTTGTACGTACCCGATCCTTATTTATCTGTTAGTTTGTTTCTCGGTGCTGACTGACTCCCTTGTGAATATGAATGTCCAGATCTTCATGACTGGCCATGGCGGCGACGGCTTCCTGAAGTTCCAGGTTTGTCTTCAGTGTTTCAGTTTCTTTGACGATGTGCATTTGTGCTGATGTTGTGTTGTTTCTCATGGTTCCTGGAATGTGTGCAGGATTTCGAAGAGCTCTCGAGTCAAGACATTGCTGACGCGATCCAAGAGATGCACGTGAAGAAAAGGTGGGGCTTGCAGCCGTAAACTCGGGTTACTTCGGGTCTCAAAGCGATCGCTTTGCGTTTGTCCGCTCACTCTGTCTCTCGACACTACTGTTAATCTCTGTTTCTTCTGCAGATACAACGAGATCTTCTTCATGGTCGACACCTGCCAAGCGGGGTCGCTTTCGAACGCCATCGTGTCGCCGAACGTCGTCACTATCGGCAGCTCGCAGACGGGCGAGAGCTCATACGCGCATCACTCGGATCAAGATGTAAGACCGTATTCTTCCATGCTTTTGACAGCTCTATGCTGTCGATCCTCACATCTGGCGTGTTTGGCTTGCTGTGCATCCTAGCTGGGCTTGGCTGTGATCGACCGCTTCACGTACGCGACGCTGGACTACCTGCAGCGCATGAAGGTCGGCGACTGGATCCGCGATGCGTCCTTGCGAGACCTTTTCACCTTTTACGACCCGCGCATGCTCTACTCGACGCCAGACTACCGAGCGGACATTCTCGGTCGCTCCATCGAAGACGTTCCGATCACGGACTTCTTTGGATCGATTCTCGACGTCCAGCTGCACTACGACGACGAAGCGTATCCGTTGGAAGAGGACGGTGGGATGGAAGATGATGCAGCAGAGCAGGAGCTGATCGTGTCTGGCGTTGTGAAGAACGAGAGCGAGTCTCAAGCCAACAACAGCACCAAGCAGCAGCAACATGAGCAACAGCAGCAGCAAAGACGCGGACGGTTTGCGTTCTCGGCGGATTTCCTGCTCGTTGGATCGGCATTTGTGCTCGGCTTGTTGGTCGTCACGAATAAAAAGATTTAATAAACTAATGAAAAATGCACGCGCAAGAGACCGAACCAACTAGACTGTCTCCTTGCCACACTGCCTGCGCACCAACTGATAATTCTTTCTCCCCACCAATAATAAAAGACTTCGCTTGCTCTTTGAGTTTGTGTCTGGTGTTGTGCTGCCACCATTTCCAGATGTCGCTTGTAACATTCTGCAAGATGCCTTGGTCCCCATTTCCAACACACACACACACACGCCGTTCTCGCAGTCGCCATATCCAACATCAACACCAAACAACACCCAGCTGTCAGCCATGTTCGCACACAGACAGACTCAATGCACCGCCATCAAGGCACCTCAGTTGTCCTGATGCGGCTCCGAGTCGGACGTGGTGATGTTGGCGTGGCGGTACATGGAGTTTGGGTGGTTGCTGCTCTCCCGATTGCGGAGGTGCTGCTGGCTGTGGTGTCCGTTGGTGGTGCTGCTGTTGGTGTGCTGGTGACCATTGCCATGTCCACTGTTGCTGGGGTTGTGTCCATTGAGACTGATGTGGCCACCGTTGAGCTTCCCGGTAGGAGACGATTTGCGCACGTAGCAGTCCTCCGTCAGCGGCGGGTGGTTCCACGCGGGCACGAGTGCACGCACCACGAGCACAACCACACCCGCCATCCAGATCGGCGACGTGCAGATGCAGAACGCGATCACCATCGGACTCAGCAGCAGCGCGAACGGGATGCTCAAAAGCGTCGTGAAGTACCACAAGATCCATTTCCGGTTCTATCCAGCATACAGAAGACGGGGAGTGAGTCACAGCCGATCGTCATGCATGGACCACAACAGCAGCAACGTACACGGATGAACAGCCGAGACTGCAGCACGAATTGCGGGAGCACCAGCTCCAGCACGCGGTCCACCACTTTGCTGCGCAATGATCAACAGCATTTGCATCAGTCCAGTGGCATAGCATAGCACCCCATGCATAACACAACGTGTCTATTCGTTCGTACCGAATTCTCTGCACCGGGTGCGCGAGAATGCAGAGCTTCGACTTGACCGACGACACAAACTCCTTGGCCGCTGGCGCGTACTCGCGGAGATCGCTCTGCTGCTGCTGCTGCTGCTGTTCGTACTCGTCGTGGCGCTTCAGGTGCAGCTTCACGAGCTGCGGCGTGTACGGGGTGTTCAGCGGCGTGCGGTCATTGCGGAGCACGCCCTGATATTACAAAAAGTGAAACACGAGCCATTTGGTGTGTTCAAAATGACATAAACATGCGCACGTTAGTTACCAGCAAGCAGCATCCCGCTTCAGACTTCAACAAACACAACAAGACACACCAGCGCCGAGGGCTGCGGACCGTAGCCGTGCTTCCGGTAGCCGTCCCAGTCGCCGTCCATCGCCGTCATGGGCGTCAAGCTCTTCTCCGCGCCGTACGCGTTCACGTTAATGCTGCTGCTCATCTGGTCGCTGTGCAGTGCTCCTGTGGGGGGAGAGAAAGACCAGACTTGTCAATACCCATCATCAAACGACATCACCACTGCTGCGCCAGCATGCACTCAATGCCAGCAGTGGTGGACTCTGATTATATATCATGCGCACAAAGCTGCAGCATGTCCCACACTGAAGATCCATCGTCCATGCAATGTGCACACATCATACATATAGGCTGCATGAGCCTGTTGTCTGTACCCAAGCGTTGGTCGTCGGCTCCTGCTGCGCGCGCCACTGGGTCCGCCGCCGTGCTCATGCGTCTCTCTGTAAACCACTGCCAACCAGTGCTGCTGCGCGCCACCAATAGCTAACCACTAGTGTGCGTGTTCCACGTGCGCCAGCGAGAGGCAATCGGAGAGTGGCTGAGCTGCTGGCACGCCAGGCACGCAAGCAATACAAACTGTAGGAGACTGGGCGAAGAGAAGCGGCGATGGAATAAAAAACTGAAGAGTGAGGAGCTCTTCAATTGGCAGAGATGGATCCGTCGAGAAGAGACGCCAGATGCCTCCAGATGTTTGTGAACGTTCGAAATTAGGTGGGCCACATGAAATAGGGTGCTAGATTGACGTCTTGGCTTCACTATGCTGGTGTCCGAGCCTCTATAAAACGGGATGCACATGACATCTTGACTTCAGCAAGCGAGCAAACTCGTTGAAGCTTCGAAAATAGGACACAAACCCTCTACAAACACTCACAAAGAGGTCTTTTTGGCTATTTTTGAACGAGCCAACCTGTACCTACAGGCTCGATTTGCGCAAGCCAGCATTTATCAATTCTAACAGGCTAAAGTGAGTGCAGTGTTCGCCCTCCCAAAACTGCTTTCTCTCTCACTCAACACTCGCTTCTCAAAAGGAAAGACACAAGACTGACGACCGAACTGGACGACCAAAGTCAACGCCACGCAAGCCAACATCAAAGCCAAACGCACGATGTCGCTCGACATGCGCGACGACCACTACGCGCTCTCGCTGCTCGGCAGCAACAGCGAGGACGACCAGTACCCGACGCCCCGCTCCGCGAACGACTCGGTCACCGCCTACACGGGCGGCAAGCCCTACGCCAAGCACGGCAGCACCACTACGGGGGTACGTATGTGCGGAATTCTTCTTACCATTGGTGCTGTGTTCTGTGTGTGGGGAGTGGATGTAGACTGACGGCGTGTACGGTGCGCGGTAGTCGGAGAATGACCAGATGCGAGGGGAGATCGTGCGCCTGGAGAACGTGCTGGCGACTCGCGTGGCGGCGCGCGCGAACCAGGACCCGTCCAACACGCCGCTCGAGCGCTCGAGCAAGATCGAGAAGTACGTGGAGGTGATGGAGCTGACCAAGTGTCTGCGTCGCCAGAAGGAGTTTTTGCTGAGCGAGAACCGCAAGCGCCAGCGGTTCGCGGAGAAAATCCAGCAAGCCATGCCGGTACGGTTTTAATCATGCGCTGAACAGTTTTGCTGTGTGTGAGAGAGAGAGCTTGTGTGTCGAAGGTGATTGATTATGACCGACTGATTATGGCATCAACATGTGTGATGATGCTGTACTGCAGCCGTCGACCGACAGCATCCAGTTTATGAAGAATGTCAAGTACCCGCCGGACGATGAGCTCGAGAAGGCGTCGCGCGAGGCGTTCATGGAGATGATGGAGTACCAGGTGAACGGCGAGCCGGTCGTGTACCTCGGCTGGAAGACGCGGCGCGAGTCCAAGTCCATGTACCTGCACGCGTTCTCGGAGAAGGCGTTCCCGGGCGAGGACATGACGCGCGTGTTCAACGAGACCTGGACGCTCTACCACGACGAAGCGAAGCAAGAGCTCCTGCACAAGCGACGAAGCAAATTCTGCGTGAGTTTCTGTTGTGGTGGTGGTGTGGTGACGGTCGCGCGCTAACCTGTGCCGAGCCTTGTATCTCGCGCTGGTCTCTCACTCTCTCTCTCTCTCTCTCTCTTGTTGTACCACAGATCCTGAAAAAGCTGAACGACAACATGTACCTCACACGCAACATCCACCAGTTTATCGGCGAGAGCTTCCCGCGCCACGCGATGACGCTCGTGTGCCGCGTGTCGATCGACAAGGACACGTTCGCGATCATCAGCAAGTCGGTCGTGCCACCAACGAACGACGCACAGCATCTGGTGTGGACCGACGAGTGCTACATGTGGAAGTTCACGCGCCGACACGATCTCCACGGCGGCTTCGACCTGTCGATCCGCGGCAAGTACGGCAGCACGTCCGCGGTCGCGGGCAACCGTCTGCCGATGCTCGAGTCGTTCTTCCTGCTCGTGGACTGGGAGTCGCTCGTGATCCGACCCATGTTTGACTTCACCATGGCATAGGCGAAGGGAAGCCGCGAAGGCGGTTTTGAGGGATGGTCTGAGCCGAAGAACAGGACAGAACGACAGGATTTGAGCGGCGGCGTGGTGCGGACTGAGCGACTTCGGGGAGGCTGGCTGGCTGGCGGGTGGACGCAAAGCAGAATCGGAATTCAAAGTGAAGAGAGATGGGGAAATGAGAGAGTCGAGTGGAGCTGCTCGATCGCAGAGCAACGCGCGCTCGCGCTGTTATTCGATTCTGGTTTTGCATTCGTCTTTGCATCTGCACCTTCCTCTTTCTATAAAATTATGTGAATATATTGCGTGAACAAAACACAAAGCAAAAGCCAGCGACTGTCGTGTTCTGGGTTGTTTTCGTTTTTGGCTGTATTTGAAAGTCTTCTTGTTTCGAGTTCCGTAGCCTACCAGCCACCATGGAAACACACGCACGCACATGCGAGCAAGCCACAGCAGACAAGCTGTGTGGACGTCGCCGGATACCTGCAGTGACTCTGGAAGGCTAGACGCTGGAAGCTGAGCATGCGTGTCTGCCTGTCGTTTGGCAAGCGCGTGGGCAGCGAGCACCGCCACCGCCTCCAGCTTAGTTGTAGACCATGTACTTTGGTGTGGACGAGAACTTCTGGTAGCCCTTGATGACTTTATTCACCGACTCGAGGAAGTCCTTCTCGCTCACCGACTTTCGTCGCGCGCGGATCGCGTACATGCCCGCCTCCGTGCACACACTGCGCAGCTCGGCACCCGTGGTGTTTGGGCACAGACGCGCGATGAGCTCGAAGCGGATGTTGCGGTCGCAGCTCATGCTCTTGGCGTGGATCTTGAGGATCTGCGTGCGGCCGTCCAGCTCCGGCAGGTTGAACTCGACCTTGCGGTCGAGACGGCCCGGACGCATGAGCGCCGGGTCGAGCGTGTCCGGTCGGTTCGTCGCCATGAGCACCTTGATGTTTCCGCGCGGGTCGAAACCATCGAGCTCCGTCACGATCTGCAGCATCGTGCGCTGCACTTCATTGTCTGTTCCGCCTTCTTCCTGTTATTGGTATTAGTATTGTCGTGAAATGAGAGAAAGAGAGAGAGAGCGTGAGCAAAATGGAGTGATAACCAACCCTACACATGGGAACATGATAATAACTCACGTACCGAGCTGCTACGCGCACCGCCGATCGCATCGATCTCGTCGAAGAACACGATGCACGCTTTCTTCGTGCGCGCCATCGTGAAGAGCTCACGCACCATACGCGCACCTTCGCCGACGTACTTCTGCACCAGCTCACTGCCGATGACGCGGATGAAACACGCGTCCGTGCGGTTCGCGACCGCGCGCGCAGAGAGCGTCTTGCCCGTACCAGGAGGTCCGTACAGAAGCACGCCCTTTGGCGGATCGATGCCCAAGTTCACGAATCGCTCCGGGTGCAGCAGCGGCAGCTCCACGACTTCGCGCAGCTTCTCGAGTGCATCCTTGGCGCCACCGACTTCGTCGTACGTCACATCTGGCTTGTCTTCCACCGTCTAATAGATAGTCCACAGCAGTATCGCACACACACACACACGAAGCGAGTCAGTATCGAAGAAGAGAAGATCTGCATCCGCTCACACATAGAAGAAGATAAAGAAATAGACGGACGGACGCACCATGAGCGACACTGTCGGGTCGATCTTTGGCGGCAGCGGGATCTGGATCGCGTACTTGGTGCGGTCGACGCCGACGCGCATGCCCTCTTCAATGTCCGTGGGTGCCACTTTCTCGCCGAGACCGACAACAAACTTGGCGATCTGCTTGACGTTGATCATGTACTTGGCGTCCTCTTCGCCGGCGTTGATGATCTTGGAGCAGCGCGCGACCTGCAGCGGCTGCTCTTCCTGCATCATCTGCTTGTCGCTCACGAGGTCCCACTGGCTCGGGAGGCTCAAGCCCGTGTCGCTCTCCTTGATGCCGATGAGGTCGTTCACGACGCTCTGCGCCTTCTTGATGTCGTCCTCCACCTGCTTGATCACGCGCGTGTACGGTCCCATACCGTAGGTCTTGAGCAGCGCGATGTCGCCCTCGTCCAGCACGGTCTGCGGACCGGCAAGCAAGTCGTCCTCCTCGTCCTCATAGTTCTTCGTGTTGGTGGTCGCGCACTCGCCCTTGGAAGCCGCCATCTCTTCTCTCTCTCTTCTCTCTTTTCTCTCTGTTTCTTTTACGTCAGCTTGATCACTGAATTTCGCTTTCGCTTGAAATGGACGAGCTCTTTCTTGCTTCCAAAAAGGCAACAAGGGGGGAATAGGCAAACAGAGAAAAAGATCTTCTGAGAGACTGCTTTCTGTGTGGACCACCTCAAGGACGAGCTCATTTTCGATTTTCTTTTCCAACCATATCACAAAAGACAGGTAGCTCACCTCCACAATAGAAGCCCTCGAAAGACTCGCTTTTTCTGTGTTGAAAGGTTTTGCACACATGCAAACCCTGAAAAGCTCCTCTTCCTCAGCATCTGCGCTTGAAGCAGCCAGCGAGAGCTCTTGCGACTGCGCGATGCCGCTCTTCCTGGCGAACCTGGCGATGGCCAGCTACTTCCTGGCGCTCTGCTACATGCTGGCGACAGTCGTGACGCTCACCAAGTACTGGGAGGTTCGGCGCGTGCTGCAGCAGCAGCACCACATGGGCTGGAGCACCGTGCAGCTGCTCGTGCTCAGTGTCGCGCTCGGCTGCCTCTTCCGCACCGCGACGTTCTCCACGCTCTGCTTCTTCGACTCGCAGAATGCAGGCCTGCTGCCGCCGAATGGCAATAACGGCGGGCTTGTCGGTCACAGCGGCGGCTTCAAGTACGGCTGGCTGGACGGAGCGGATCCAGATCCAGACACCAGCGGGTCGGGCGACGGCGACACGCAGAAGGAGCTCGACTTTTACAACAAAGTGGTCGCGGTGCTGTTCAACCTGCCGGACTTCTTGTTCGTGTCGTCGTATTTGCTGCTTGTGCTCGTGTGGGCCGAAGCGTTCCAGTTGGTAGGAGCTCGCATGCAATCGGATTCGCTACCAAAATGCTTGTGTGGCTTGAGCGGCTGTGTGATGTGACTGATTGGGATGATATGTGGTGGTGTTTCCTCTATTGCGCCGTAGTCCCGCCGCCACTGGTTCTCGGCGACCGAGTTCCGCCGGCGGTGGATGATCTTCTACCTGATCTTCAACGGCATCCTCTACCTCATGCAGCTGCTGCTCTACGCCGCGCTCTTCCTGCTGGACAAGCACGGGATCTTCAAGGACGACAAGCAGGACCGACTCAGTCTGGTGCGTACTTGTTGGTGCTGTTCTCCATAGGTGCTCTTGTACTTTCGACAATGTTGAGTCAAAAGCTAATGGGATTTCTGACTGCTGCGCAGATCCCGGAGATGATCTTCTATGTGGTGGCGGCGACCGATCTCTTCTTGCCGCTGATCATCCTCTCGACGTGGTTCTACCTCACGCTCTCGCTCTCGGGCTTCCCGTACAAGTCGCAGTCTGCGCGGTTCCGACTGAGGCGCGTGGGTCGACTGGCGATGGCGTGGAGCGTCGGACGCATTCTCTATAGTGTCATGACGCTGCTGACGTTCACCAAGGTACGTGGTGTGAGATTGCGACGCCTAGTGCACTCTTATGAGGGTATGCTTACAGCTGCGAGCGTGCACTTTAGGGGTGGTTCAACGTTGGTCGAGGCAGCGCATCGGTAAGATTGCTACGCTTTTCCCATAATGGGAGATCGTGACAGACTGGTTAACCGTGACCTTCATCTAACTGTCGTGTGCGTGTGCTCAGATCCAGTCGATGCTGCTAGTGGCAGTGTTTATCGCAGCAGAGCTGATCCCGATCTACCTGACGCTGGACTCGAGGCTGCTCGCGATGCTCTCGGTGGAGAACTACGAGCCGCTGCTCGAGAGCTCAGATCTCTTCAACTGACAGGTTTTCCCTAATTCTCATCTATAAAGATGCGCGCGTTTGAGTTTGTTTGTGACCATTCGTTTGAGCTGGTGCTGAGTGCGGATGAGTGATGAGAGGCATGTTCCCCAAAGTTCCCAAGGGAAGGAAAACTGCGAAACGGCTTCCCTGTTGGAGCTAATTTTGAGCCTTTGCGTGTCCAGCAAGAGCGATTCAGCATCCAGGAGGCATTCACGAACCAGACGAAGAAGATCCGGACGGATTCCCAGGGCTTCCTCGACCAGCTCGACCAGGAACTTGAAGCTGAGCGACAGAGAATCCTCACTCTGTCTTCAGAGATCAAATACAGCGCAACTACTGATCGATGTGTGAACGTAAGTCCGCCGCTAGCTCAGCAACAGTGCGTCTTTGGTCGAGGGAGTCAGCAGCTGGAGAAGCAGTTCAAGAGCAACGCGAAGCGACACATGCTGGTGCACACCACTCCCGTCGTGGATCCGCACGGACACTCTCAAGCTTCGCACTTGCTGCAAACTGCAATTAGCCACAGCAGCAACAGCGATAATCGGAAGACGGACGTGTCGGCAACACAACAGCAACTGGACCATTTGCAAGCGAGAATGGAGACCGTGAAAGAGGTATGTCGGGAAACTTGGCGCACTTCTGCCAAAATGGGCAACTTCAGAGTTCGACAATGTTGAGTGTTGACTTGGCGATGTGAACTGTGACTTGCAGACTGCAGAAACCAAGCGGAAAGAAGGCATGGAGTGGATCGGCAGGCAGTGTGCGCACCTGTTCAGCCAGCTCGACTGCAAGGAGACCGAGGCAAAGCTCCTGTTTCTGGTTCAGCACCAAAACGACACGAGAGAGCTGCTCAAGCGAGTCGCCCAGCTAGTTCAGACGATCAGGGTTGCGAAAGAGCAGCTTTAGTGCCACACAAAAGATCCTCAACGCAAGGATCTGCGGTGTCTGGGTCGAGCAAGACTGTTCATGAGCAACTTGGAGTGCTGGCTTGATATTGAGCAACGGTGTTGACGACTTTCGGATACTCTGCTATTATAACAGTACTGCAGCTCTCTCCAAAGGCAAAACTCAGCCATCGCCAACAACAACTGCCTCAGCAGGTTGCGCAGGCTTCCCTCCTCCTCCTCTCTTCCTCGCATTTGCTTCGTCCTCGTCGATCAAGCGGATGTCGAAGCAGTTACGCTCCCGCGGGTCTCTGTATTCCATACCCAGCGCGATGAAAACGTCCACTTCCGACGTGCAGATCACGGTCTCGCCCTTCGCCACTTTCCTCCCGTTCACGTGAGTTGCAGGCTTGAGCGCGCGATCCGACAGACTCCAGCCTCTCTTGCTCGCAAACAGACGCATGCTCCGGTTGAAGTGGTCGCTGCCCGTGAAATATAGCATTGCGAAGCCGAAACAGCGCCGAGGGTACACTCTAATATCAAGGCGGCGGTGCGGAAGGTCCTGGGCAGTAACGGTGGTGTCGCACTGAGCACACAGCTTTCCGAAGAGCAAGAAGGCTTCGCAGGTAAACTCTCACCTTCGAAACACGACACACACCCTTGTACGTGTCGCAGCCACTCGTGTGATGTCCAGAGATGTGAGTCAAGTCATCTGCACCATCGTCAGCCAGTTGTTGGTTAAGTGAGACCATCTGACGGAAACAACCTCGAGCGGGAGAACAATCGCTACCGTGCCTGTGATAAATCCTGATTCGTGCAATCGCTTGAGCAGTTCTGTGGTTTCAAGAGGGCATCATCCACAAGTCAGCTTGCCCTGCATCATAATACCAGCAGGAAATCCGTCTTCGCAGAGTCTTCGCACCTGGTAAGATCGCACACTCTTCTTTGTCTGGGTCTGTGATCAGCACATCGCAGCCCCCAGAGGACAGCTTGCCTCTCCGATAGGACCCACACAGCAGCGCAGTCGCGTTTGGGATCAAGCGACGCACTTCGTCCCGCACAGTTTTCTCGATCTGGGCGACTTCCGCTCTGTAAGATACGTGAGCATCTTTGAGCATCAGAAACACGCACGTTGATCTGATAAATTGAGCCATTGTGCGCTGCACGCACCTCGGGATTGTTGCCGAAAAGTCTTCGTAATGCTTCAGACCGATCTTCTGCTGCGCTGACAACACCGAGTCGCCATTCTTGCGAAGGTCGTCCAGCGTCTTGAAGCCCATACTGTAGTCATGCAAATACAATAGGGAAGCAGTGAGCTAACGAGGACATTTGCACCGGACGAGTCAAATGGGAACGCACTTGTACAGTTTGGCTGCCGTCGCTGGTCCCACACCCCAAACGCGAGACATTTGCACCAGGCATTGCAACCTCGGATTCGATTTCTTCGCCTCGAGTTTTCCAATCTTCCCAGTTTCCAGGACCTCGACGATTTTGTCCCTCAAGCGACCTTTTGCCCACCCAGAGTCCTTGAGATCTCGCACGCTCGACACGCGAGTGCACATGGCTTTCAGGCTCGCAACGGCTTTCTAATGACACCAAAGTCCGCAACGCATGAGACCAAGCACGATAACACAAACCGATGCAAAAGGTATCAAGCGTCGCACCTTGTACATGTACTCTCTCCAGATATCGCGCTCGGCGTGCAGGTACTCCATCAGCTCTTCCAGCGGACCTGTCAGGTGCGCGTTCAGATTCGAGTGCATCACTAGCACAACGCAACACACACACAATATTACCAACTCAGTCATCATGCAATGCAAGAAACTCAGCGAGCTTACTGGAGGACTTCTGGCAGGCAAACGCCTCAGCTTTCATGGGTTTCCCTCCCAGCCCGTCTGCTGTCACTTCGAAGCCTGGGTTGTTCGCAAAGAAGACCGGCGTCCGCTCTTTCACCAGCCGGTCTTTCTCCTTCTGCAGCTCGTCCTCTTCGCGCTTGAGTTTCTCGAAATCGAGGTTCGCTCGCGTCGCGCGCTGGATCTCCCAGTTGCTTCTGTTTCGAATGTCCGAGCCTTCGTCCTCCACGGGACTCTCCTCTTTATCCTCTTCAGCACCAGCGGCGTCTTTCGCTTGGTCCTCCAGCTCTTGCTGGTGCTTGTGGCTCTCCGCTTCGAGCTGCCGCTCTCTGACATGCATCCACTCAAACGCATCGCCACGCGCAGGGAACTTCTTCTCGCGCACCAGGAAGATGAGCCACTCGGGCGAGTACACTTTGATTCTGGCGGCCACTGCTGGAGGAGGGAACGCTTCGCAATGATAGTAGTCTCTCGCTCTCTCCTGGTCCAGCTGCGCGCTCGCGATCGCAATGTCGACCTTACCCCAGTCGACCAGCGGTGCTGATTTATCGCTGCCAGCATTCAGATGTCGGCTCTTGTGGCTGCGGCGTTGCTGATCTGATCCACTACCGCTCGCCGCCACGTTCTCACCTCCCAGTTTCTTCACCATCTCCTGCCAGATTCCAACGCGCTTGCGACTCACATCTGCGCCGATCGGCACGACGAGCACTCTGCGTCCCTGCAGGACCCCAACAGTCTTCTTTTCTGTATCAAGCTGCTGTGTTCCGTGCTTGCGCTGCATCTTGGTCTTCTTGCTTTTCGCGCTCTGTGCATTTGCATCCGCGATCGTCCGCTTCCGCTGCAGCTCGAACACACGTCCGCCGCTACCACCGCCTTTCTGCATAGCGAGCTCTTCTTGCCTTTCTCTATCGAGAGTATCGCGCTCGGTGTCGCTAATGACGAGCTCCAGTTGGTTCTCTTCGCCGTCGCCAGGTCGCACGTGCGCTTCCGCAGCGTCGCTTTCAACAAGTTGCACGACTGCCGATCGGCAAATGGACTGCGGTTGCTGCTGCTCATTGTGGTTGCTAGCAGTGGAGATGGTGCTCGTGTCGCAGTCGCCCAGCAGCGACACGGCGTCCAACTGCCGGAAGAAGCGCGCTTTCTCGCACTCGGTCAGCAGGATGAGCTCGCGCATGTCCATCGCTCACTCAAACACACATGCTGCGACGACAGCAAAAGAGAGAGAAAGTGCAGCAACAGACACCCACCTCGCCATTCTCGGAGACAGCAACATGATCATCGACGAGCGAAACGGACTCGCTGCAACAACAGCACCACAACTCCGAAAACACGCAGTAGCGGTAGACAACATCGTCAGCCACCTCGCCTGGGCATCATGGACGCACGATCGAAGAGAGCACAACAAAATGGCCGACTTCCTCGCCAATGCAGCGATGGACTCGCGCGGGCGACGAACTCTTACACCTTCCACTCGCGACAGCGAAACCACGAGATTCCAGCAAGTGCAGAAGCTCATGGACAACGACATGAGCTGCGCAGCCTCGCAGATGCGAACAGGATCACTGACAAGAGTGATAAAAAGATTCCTGCTTTCTTGATCTGTTGCAGTAGATAAATCGAATACCCTTTTTATTCTTGCTAAAAACGATCCAATCTCGTGATAATGTGAACCCATTTCGGATCGACAGATGGAAATGGGAGCTGCTCATGATGAAGGATTGGAATGACATGGATCGAGCGTCTGTTTATACTGTTGCTGCCTTAATTCGCTATGCAAATATGTAATCCCAACATGCAGGAGGAAGTGATGACAAGGCGCATGGCGTGCACAGTGCGACGCTATGCTATGCTTGCGCGGCCAGCGTGCTGTACGCGACGTTCGGCATGTTGTGCGCGTGCACGATCGCGGGCGAGTCTCCGTCTTGCGGCTCGTGGAAGTCTGGCATCATCGCCTTGGGCTTGGCTGTGAACGACGCTACGCACAGGAACACCAGCAGACTGAAGAAGAAAACTGCGCCGCAGATGCCCCCAACAGTCGCGATCTCCTTGTCGGTCGAGACCCCAAAGTCCGTGTAGCGCGTGTGGTAGATGGTGAAGAGCACGCCAAAGCAGCTCTCGAAGACGCGCCAGGCGTGCATGAGCCAGAGCCGCTTCTTGCCCATGAGGCTCTTGCGCGCCGAGCCGTGATGCGCCGTGAGCTGCGACGCGTCGATCACGAAGAGCGTGAAGAACGGGAAGAAGAGGATCGCGCGCGTGAACTGCACGCTCACCTTGGGACTCGTGTGCGCGATCTTGAGCACGACGCACCAGAGCACCGAGCTGACGGCGATGATCCCTGCGTACTGCGCGACCCAGAGCTTGGCCGTCATCGCAACCAGCAGAATCGCCCCCGCGCGCATGGTAAACTGACCGAGGATGAACAGGAAGCTCGCGTAGCGCAGCGCACCTGTGTCTTTCTTGCAAATGTAGCTCGCGACACCGTGCACCAGCGTGACGCCCGTGGACGTCACGGCCCAGAGATCGAGCAGCTTCCACTTGCGGTAGTGGATCGTCGCGTTCGCCTGGATGATGAAGATCGGGATGTCGCGCACAATCGCCTGCACGAAAGTCGCGAACTTGAGCCCGTCTTCGAGGCGCTGCACGGACACATCGTTCTGATTCGCAGCGCCAGGACCATTCACAGACGCCGTTGCATTGTGATGCCGAAGTGACGCCTGGGGCATGTTCAGCTGCGCTGGCTGGGTGCTCGCTGCCCGTGTCGCCTTTCTCGATGCCGTGAACACGAAGAGCGTCTCGACCAGCACGCGCAGCTGCAGCACGCCCAGCAGGAACGCGATGAGCGTGTTCAGCCCTCGTCCGCTCACGTACCGGTTGCGCTGCTTGGTCTCGAGCGCGACGCCCACGACGCCCATGACGAGCCCGCTGAAGACTAGGAACGCGATCGAGAGGATGTACTCTTCGATCCACTCGCGCTTGATGTACTCGGAGTTGAGGATCACGTCGGTCACGACAGTCGAGACCTCGTAGCCCGCGCCGAGGATCTCGAGGAACCCCGGCATCGCTGTTTTGCTGCTTTCCTGTCTGTCTGTCTGGCTGTTGGAAGCACTGCTTTCGCGACTTTAGCTGACTGACGGCTCTTTGAAGCTAAGCGCTGCTTCCAGACAGGCAGCTGCTGCTATCGAGGTAACGAAGTGATGCCATCTATAGAGCAGCGAAGTGTGGGAGAAACTGATCTGGTAGCTGTTTCTGGTGTGTGCGACTTTCGGTATTTGGTTGCACACTCATTTTCAGCCAATCGCACTCCTCGCTGTCTTTGAATATTATCCAACCAGATCGGGTGGGGAAAGACTTGCAGTTGGATTGTTGAGTTGATTGTTGATCGTACCACCTGCACTCTCTTCATCCTGCAATTCCGCATTTTGCACTGAAGCCTAGAGAGCAAGATGGCGGACGACAACGACGACGCTGGCGCCACGACCTTACAGAACAACTCGGTGACAGGCGCGGCGGCGAATGAGCTGTCGTTCGCGGGCTGCTGCCGCATGCTCGAGTCGGTGGAGAAGACCCCGAAGAGCGACGCGAAGCTGCGACTCGTGTTCAGCGACGCGCTGCGCCAGGAGCTCGGCGGAGGGGACATGTACCCGTTGCTGCGGCTGCTGCTCCCGCAACTCGACCGCGAGCGCACGTACAACCTCAAGGAGAAGAAGATCGCGAAGATTTACATCGACGTGCTGGGCATGGCGTCCGAGAGCAGGGACGCGCAGAAGCTCGAGCGCTTCAACGACCCGATCATCGTGGAGAGCAAAGCTGTGGGCGACTTTGGCGCGGTGCTCCATGATCTCCTGGTTTACCGCAGCCTTGTCGGCAACAAGAAGCATCAGCACACGGTGGGGGTTGTGAATGAGGTTTTGGATCAGCTGGTGAAAGCAGAGGACAATGAGGCGCGCAAGAAAGTGTTTATGATGCTCGCGACCGAGTTCTCCGCGCATGAGCAGAAGTGGATTGTGCGCATCTTGCTCAAGGACCTGAAGATCGGACTGCGCCACGAGCGCGTGCTCAACTTTCTCCACCCGGATGCGATGGAGATGTACAACCACACGAGTGATCTGCACAAAGTGTGTGTGGACCTGCGCAACTCGTCGATCCGGTACGTCCCGAAGATCGAGCCGTTCCAAGTGTTCTCGCCCATGCTCGCAAAGCGAGTCAACTTTGGCGAGTGCACGACTGCGATCAACGCCGACGTCTTTGTCATGGAGCCGAAGCTCGACGGCGAGCGCATTATGTGCCACTTGCAGAACAAAGAGGTGCAGTTCATCTCGCGCAACGGGATCAACTACAGCGACAGCTACGGACCAGGTGTTACGCCGCATGTGCTCTCGCAAGTGCTGCCCGGGGTAGATTGCATCTTCGATGGCGAAATGATGGTCTGGGATAACTTGGAGTACCGCATGCGCGAGTTCGGCATGCTCAAGAACGTCGCAAACGCGAAGCGATCGGGCGAGAACACAAATCGGTGGCTCTGTTACGTGGTGTGGGATGTCGTGTACCTGGGAGGCGAGAAAGCTGAGCAGCTCATCCGCGAGGTGTACAAAGGACCCGGCGAGGCGAATGCTGTGATGGGGTTGCCGCAGTATGCGCGTCGCCAGCTGCTTCTCAAAGTATTGAAGCCGCTCGACCACCGCATTGTCATCATTGAGCAAACACTCGTGAACTCGAAATCGGCCAAGGAACGCCACGACATGGTGATGGCTGAGGTCGACAAGCAAGTCTCAAGCGGCGGCGAAGGCGTAATCCTGAAAGATATATACTCGCACTACATGTGCGGTGAAAGCAGTCGAAGAACCAAGAAATGGATCAAACTCAAGCCCGATTACGCTGGCATGACCACAAACCTGGACGCGATCATCGTTGGCGGGTTCTACGGCACTGGGCGGCGCAGAAGTGGCGATGTGTCGGTGTTCCTTCTTGGCGTTCTTTCGCGTTCTCTCGACGATGCAGCAGCTGAAGAAGCGGCGAAACCCGGCGCTCCGTGTCCAGTGGTGTACACATTTGCGAAAGTCGGCACGGGCTACAATCAGGACGAGCTGGTGGAGTTGCGCCGTGAGCTGGAGCCGCACTGGCAGCCGTGGGATAATGACAACATCCCCGCGCACCTGAATGGCTGGAGACCGCAGAAGAGTGATCTCAAACCCGATGTCTGGATCGATCCACGCCGCTCAAAGATCCTGGAGGTGTACGGCTTTGAGCTGACGTTCACAACGCTGTACCAGACTGGGCTTACGATCCGATTCCCTCGATGCAAAGCGATCCGCAATGACAAGCCGTGGCACCAATGCGTGAACGTTCAGGATTTGAACGCAGCCCGAGGAAGCCTGTTCAACAAGCGCGCAGCAGATGTCGCTCTGGGACAGAAGAGAGCAATGAAGCGGGTCACAAAACGGTTAGCGACCGCGTCGCGAGCCACTGGTGGTGTTGTCGCGGATTTCTCACAGGCAAAGCTGGAAGGCGTCGAGTTGAAGCGCAACGTGTTTGAAGGCAAAGAGTTTTGTGTCTTACCTGGCAAGTACGAGACACCGAAGCAGTTTGAGATCCCGAGAGAAATCGTGGGCGAGCACGAGCGCCAGGTGTCCAAGCAAATCACTGAAAAGCTGCTCCACTCGTACGGAGCGACGATTGTGCAGAATCCGATCGCGGAGAGCACAGACTTCGTTGTCGCCGCCTCAGACGCTGGGTTCAAAGTTGCCAACTTGGTGAAGCAGGGTCGCTTCAACATTGTGTATCTGCACTGGGTCACTGGCTGCATCTCGTCGTCTCGATTGCTGCCTCTGAAAGCGAGAGACTTTGTGTTTGCGACCGAGTCGACGCGCGCGCTTTTAGCGAAAGAGTACGACCAGTTCGGGGATCACTTGACGGAGTATGTGAAGCCAGACGACTTGCGCTTGATCTTCAAAGAGGTTGGCCGGTTGAATAACCTGTCCAGAACGGCGAAGCATGGTGGTGGTGATGCTGGTGCGGAGCACTGGCAGACCCGAATGAAAGCGCTCGCAGCAGAGGAGGAAGAGGCGATGGACTGTGAGTTCACCTTCCTAGCGCATTGTGTCGTGTACTTTGATCAGTACGCCACAGTTCACGCTGCAGAAGAATGCGTTCCTCACGATCAGAAGGGAGGCTTTGGTGGACCACACGTCGAAGTGGATCCTTTCGGCGACATGAAGCTCTTGGCGCAGCAAGTTCGTCTGTTTGGCGGAACGGTTGCAACCGAAATCGATGCGTCCGTGACCCACGTTGTCGTTCATTCACGCTCGGATCGGGATCGAGTCGGCAAACTGCGGCCGATCATTCGCACGCTCCGTCGACTTCATTCCAAGGAACCGACCACCGTTCAAAAAGACTGGGTGCGGCAGTGCGTCAAGGAGCGCACGCAGCTTCCAGTCGAAGGCTTCTTTATCCCCGTGTAGGCGATGACCAACCCACACAAAATGCCGAGACACATTCGGCGGCAGCTGCAGCATAATTTATTCTCCCGACCCAGCGACCGTGGTTCGTTCAGTGCCCTATCTGTTTTGCCTCTCCTTGCTCTGCTGTTTCGATCCTAACTTCCGTACTTCCTTACTCCTTACTAACCTTACTGGAAATGCTCAGCGTCCGTACACCAGTCAAAGTCTTCAAAGTATTGGCTCTGGCACTGGCGTTGGTCCGGATGGCAGTGCGGCTCGTACTCTTCGTACATGAGATGGCCGTCAGCAGGCTGCGACGTGAACTGGTCCTCGAAGTTGGACGTATCCAGCGGATCCGACATCTTCGGCACGAGCGGAGGCACCACCTGCTTCGTTGAGAGCTGGTACCAGTCGATCGACGCGAAGAACGGGTGCTCAAACACGTCGTTCATGCCCTTCGGAGAGCTGTTGCCAAGACGCTTGGAGGCATCTTTGTGCAGCAGACCAGAGAGCAAATCGCACACCTCGGGGGACAAGTGGGCTGGGAAAGACACCTCCGAGCGCTCAATCTTGTGGAACAACAGGCTGCGATCTTTCGGGCAGTAGAACGGCGGGAACCCCGTGAGCAGCTCGTAGACCACGCAGCCAAAGCTCCAGAGATCCGCCGCCATGCCGTACCCCGAGCCACGCACGACCTCGGGGGCGATGTAATCCGCCGAGCCGCAGAAAGTCGTGCAGCTCTGCTCCGACTTCTCCATCTGCTCGCGTGCAAAGCCAAAGTCTGCGAGGCGAATGAAACCATCCTTGTCCAGCAAAATGTTCTCGGGCTTCAAGTCGCGGTACACAATGCCGTGCTGGTGCAGATAGTTCAGAGCCAGCGCGATCGACGCCGCGTAAAACACGACGTGCGACTCGGGCAGGCGGTTCTTCGCAAACTTTTCCAGTAAAAAGTACATGTCGCCTCCAGGACAGTACTCCAGCACAAAGTTCAGCGACTCGTCCGTCTCGAAGCTGCAAAAGAGCTTCGTGATGAATGGGTGGTCGAGCGCGCAGAGCACCTGCTTCTCGGTCAAAAGCCGCTGCGTGTCGCGGTGGTCGCTGTGGTGGCTCTGCCTGGCCAATTTGAACTTGTCCACCACTTTGATCGCAAAGAGCTTCTCGCTGGGGCTGTCACGCAGGCGACTCAGCACCACGGTGCCGTACGACCCCGAGCCGATGACGCGCACAATGTCAAACACGTGGCGCGTCAAGTGGTCCTCCTGCACTATTTTCTCAGCCTCGACGTCTGCACACAGCGTCGTCGACGACGAGGACGCAGACACGGTCGGCTTGATGCTGTTGTTGCTGTAGCAGATATCCCAGTCGTTCTTTCCTGCGGCGCAGCAGATCGGATCTGCCTGCGGTTGGCTCTCGAGCGACACTCTCGCAAACGAGCTCGCGAGCATCTGCCCAAACATCCACGTCTTGACGCTTCCCCACTGCTGTCGCGACGGACTGCTCTCGACGTCGCTGCTGCAATTGTTGCTGCTGGCCGTGCTGCTCTTCCTGCTCGCACTAGCACTGCTGTTGCTCGTGATGCTCGCGCGGCACAACTCGTCAATCTCGAACAGCGACGTCCAGGGCTCCTCGATCGGCGCCATCCTCCTTCTCGAATCTTCTTACTGTCCTCGCTCTAAAGTGATGACGATGGCAACACCAACGGGCACACTCTGGGTGTCGCTGTGTCTCTCTCCGCCGCGGCGCCGTCGCCTTCTTCTGCTTCTCCGTTCAACTGCACGCTGCTCGCCGCCATAAAATGCGGGAGCGTGGGACGCTTGGTGCGATCTGGGTGACAAACTCGGCAGAGTCTTGACGCACGTGCGCACGACTGGCTGACTGGACGCAAGACGCGAGCGCTTCTGCTTCTTGTTGATGAGATCTCTTTGTGTCGTCAGCAGTCCGCCACAGCTTCACCCACCACGGCAATCAATCTCGACGCACGAGACAGTTGAGCGCTTCCTCCAAATAGGCAGAGAGATAGGGAGAATCCAGAGAGAGAGAGAGAGAGAGAAGGAACTGCTTGCTGCTGCAACTGGGCGACGACGACGACGACACTGGAAATGCGCGACTGACAGTGTGTTGTGAGCCATGATGGTCACTGTCAGCTTGCGAGTCACTTTCTGTCAGCCTTGCGAGGGTAGTTTACCGTTGTTTGCGCAGACGAAGCAGTAAACTACTCGTAGACATGTAGGTGAGCTCAAAACATTTGCTTTCGTGTGGGAGTCTGGAGCTGCTCTTGTAGAGAGAGACAGAGACATGTAAATTACTTTCACGATAGAAACGAGCTTAGAAATAGATCGTGATGACGTCGACGTCATCGTTGCGTTTCACTCTCTGACACTGCCTTAAACAGTCGCACTTGAAACGGCTGGCTTTGATGCAAAATCTGCAGCAATCGCACATTTATGCAAATGCAGAGATCCCACTGAGAGCGTTGACTTACTAGAATCTAAACCTGTTCTGCACTTTCGGGTCACGCTATGCAACTCTCAAGGCTCTCCAACATTCCCATTTTGGTTCGTAGAGATCATGCAAATATATAGACATGGCAATCGAAATAGTGAGAGCGAAGTGTAAGAGACGACAACAGCGCTTTCTCAATATGCAAGCACCACGCACTTCTTCTTCGCGTTCTTGTGGCAGTGACAGCAAGCGGATCCCACAGTCCGGAGCGAAACGCATGTTTGTGTTTGAGCAATCACCGTCCATCCTAACCGTATCATGTGGCTCGCAGCATGATGGCATGACGCAGGACAGACGTTTCCTCAGTCGGATCCGTTTTTCGTTGGTCTCAGGGTACGCGATGCGGTTCGTGAACTCGCAGCACTGGAGCAGGAGCTTCTTGAGCGGCTGTCCGAGTGCATTGCAGAGCTGCAGGAACCCATCGCTCTCACCAACAGAGTCTGACAGCGACAGTTCATCTCACAGTGCGCGAGCCAACGAAAGCCCCACTCAGCAGAGTGTCGACAACCTCAATGTTGCAGCAACAAGATGGGGAGTGGATGTCGCAGACTTCATTTGTGGTGCCCATGGGTGAATGGCACCCACTCATACCCATCCGTGTCACTCAAGAGGCAACACGCGACGGCATAATATCTCCACGCACCAGTTGTGAGTGTTCCTCATTGAGATGTCTGCGAGTCAATGTTTCGTCGAGGTTGAGTTTCTCAACGCAAATACACTCTAGCTCTACGCTCAGAAACACACGCGTAGTTGCAATGGTGTGTGTGTGTGTTTGGTTACGTCGTCGACCTTATACTACGGTTGCCATACCAATATGCACGACAAATTCGATCAAGCAAAACCCTATCGCAATGCATAACGCTCTCTAACTTGCTGTGCACGCAGCTCTCTGTTGTGGGTGAGGAGCACAAGACTCACGGGTTTTCGTATCGGACGAACAAAGAGCCGCAAAGGAAACCGGTCGAGCTCACCCCTGCAAGCAGCTCCACGTCAATGTCAGCACAACACGTGCTGTTGTAGTCTGTTCCCAGTCGCGGGTACTTGATGCGGTTGGCGAACTTGAAAGACTTGAGCAGCGATCGCTTCAGCGGCCGAGCGTACGCTCTGCAGACCTTCCGGAACCCGTAGGTCTTAGAGATCGCTTCCGATAGGTCGACATTCTCCCACACTGGTCCTTTTGGGAATGGCAGTAGGTTCTTTCGCTGCTTCTCGTTCTTCCACTTGTCGCAAAACAGGCACGCCACTTCCCCACTCTCGTTCATGCGGATGTTCTCCCAGTGGGCTCCGAGCTCCGACCCGCGCACCTTTGCTGGGTCGACGTCCGCGAACCGGTCGCCAAAGCCATCGTCGACTGCATTCAATGCAAGGCGCACGTCGTCGCGCGTCCAGTCGTGGTCTGGTTGTAGCTTGCTCTTGTCTGGGTGGTGCTCCCAGAGCGAGATGGCGACGGGGACAGCGCAA
>JAASFO010000027.1:0-63715 GCA_023333815.1 Globisporangium recalcitrans
AGCGAGTGTGCAGGTTGCGTGGGTGGGCGAATTGGGGAGTGAATGAGCTGCTCAACAGTTTGTTGTGTTTTTGGGCGACTCGAGTCGATCCGCGACATTTGCCCGTAGTTTACCGCTTTGAACAACGAGTATTTTGCATTTTTGCGAGAAAAAAGAAAGGGCGGCGGCATGCAAAGACAGACCACAAAAGCCACAAAGTGACAACAGACAAGAAGCAAACAAGAAAGGCAGCAAGCAGCAAGCAGTCTTGCTGAAAATCTTCGAATTAAATTGCTCTGTTGTTGTTGTTGTTTCCAGATGTGGGGAGCGGACTGATTCTCTGATTGACTGGAATGGGGCGGAAAAAGGGCTCCGTCTTGCCTTTGCTGGTCAGCTTGGGCTGCTTCTCCGACAGGTCTGGTCTGGTCTGGTCTCCCAGTCTGTCTCTGCACGAGCTGGCCAGCAGCAGCAGCAGCAGTCCCAACTCAACTCAGACGCTCAGCCATGCGAGCGCCACCTTGCGTTTGTTCCGTGCTTCATGCTGGTTGCCTGCCTGTCCACTACGGTATGCACGCACGCTACGCTCCACTTTTCTGAGCCAAAAAGGATCGATCAGAAGGCGATTGGGAGCGACGAGGCTCGCAGCTGGCAGCAGTGACGCTGCCTACCCTCTGGCGGAGACAAACGACCGCAAGTTCAAAGCACAACAACACACAAGCGATGGCATCCCGATCCTATCTCATGGCCGCCAGCCGGAATCGGCGCTCGGCTCTTTGTGTGGCTCAGAGCGCGCACGCACAAGGCATGACTTTACATGCTTGTGCGCCTCTCGCGCGTGTGGGATTGTTGTTGGTGTTGTTGTGTGGCGCTTGGCAGCCTTGTTTGTTTGTGTGTGTGTGTTCTTGCTGGTGCTTGATTTTTCTTTGTTGGTGGCAGTGTGTGTTTTGCACCACCACCACATTAGGGCAAACATGCACAATTGCTTGTGTTGCGGGCGTGTTCTGGAGCGATGCTGAGCGTGTTGTGAGCATGCGAGGAGAAGGAAAAAATGCACTGACGCCCAGCTGAACAGCAAACAGTGAGTGACGAGAGTTACAGTACACTGCGGTAGAGTAACGTCGACTAACAGTAATGGCTAAAATGGGCATTGCACACTCAGTGCGGCAGTCAAGCTGCATGTAGAGTGCGACCTGGCGGGCTGTAAAGGGCAGCGCGAGTCACGACCACGAGGCCATCTCTGGTCACGCACAGCAACGTTTGCTCGCGCAGCAAGGATGTGACGCGCGGACGACAACAACGCCTTGAATGAACAGCATCTCTCATGCGGCCGTTTGCGTCTGTGCTGGTGTGGGCTTGTGAACTGGCTGCTTGGCATCCGCCGCATGGCAGGCAGGCAGCTCATACGTCACACGCCCTTTGCCAGCATCGCTGCTGCTGCTGAGTCCACACGGCCATAAAAGAGCCGGTAATCTATTCTCGCCTCCCCTTTTCGCTCCCTACTTTCGCAGAGTGAGTGTCGAAGGATGGGGATGGGCGAGAAAGATCAATTGGACGCAGAGGTCCCACACGCCAAGTGGCGTGAAGGAACGAATCGCCCAGCTGACGCCACTCGACCGTCATTGCGACCTCGACAACAGATTTTGATTTCCTCTGCGTCCGTCCGTCCGTCCAGCCTGCCTGCCGCCCGTCCACTGCCATCACATCCTGATGGATGATGGAGAGAACGCGCGAGCAAGCGACTGGTTACTCACTCTAACGCACTCACTGCGCATGGCGAAAGGGGACAAAGCGCAGCAGAGACCGATCGATGACGTCCTTGACAGTCTCTTGCGGCGCATACACAGCACGGCACTGACAGTCTTCTACGCACGCAGGTCTGACATCCGCATTCCCCACCACCTGCTGGGTCCAGTAGAGGAAACTTCGCATCACATGAATGCGCGCGTGAAGCGGCGGGCGATCCGAGGGAGCCGCTCCAGCACAGATATCGGAGGAGAACTGAGCGCCGTGAGGTGAGACGGATGGTCTGAGTGGCTGGAATTTCTTTTGTGCCATCCCGACGTCCCGTACAGTACGAGGTCGCAGCTTTTCTTTCTGTGATGGGATCCACAAAAGTCCCTGCACTCGCTTTCCGTCCATCCTCCTGTTCCCATACAAACGACGAAACAACCGCGCAGAGACGGCGCGCGCGAAGATAAGCGAGATACATTGCGGCAACTACAACGCGACGGTAGTCAACAGCGTCCGATTCTTGTGCGCAGATAGCTTTCGCGATAACAGATATCACCACCAACTCGTAGCACTCTCTTCATCAGATCAAGGCAGCTGCCAAGATGTTGCAACTGTCGGACTCTTAACGACCATCTCGGCAGCGAACAAAAAGTCTCTCTCCGAGTGTAAACTTCGTTGATTGCAGTTGGAGCGAGAGTGGGAGACCCACCAGCTGGTTGCTCGGAACCTTTCTTCGAGTTTGGCACCGTCACGAGTAAACAATCGCACGAGAAGGGTGGGAAGAGAAAGATCGACACCACTCTCTCTCTCTCTCTCTCTCCTTCCTGCCTATCCATACAGACCATTCACACAAGAGCAAGAACAACACAAGTGGCGAAACTCAAATGGCCACCATCCTTCTGGCAGCACGCACAACAGCCATCGTTGAAGACGTGATGGAAAGATGCGCAGTGATTACCCTGACAAACCAGTGTGCACCGTAGTTGAGAGTTGAGCTCAACGAAAGGCACGCCAGCTGCAAAAGCACAAAAGGTGGGAGTTGGTTCCTGCTGGGATAAGAACAGCGAGGGCAAGCGAGTTGAACTGCGAGTACTCGCGATGGCTACAGCGCCGTCATTTGTGAGCGCTTCGATCACTTCAGCGAGAGAGATAGGATCCGGTGTATCCGGCCGCAAGGTTGAACGAACGACCGACTGCCGCGTCATCACGCTGGCCACCTTTCTCTTTCCATGGACGAGGGCGGAAGGATAAGAGCTCAAATGGCTTCACTTCAAAAACGACGCGTGCACGGGATGACTGACTCAGCTTTCCTGAGTCGAAGGAAACCTTCAAGACTAGCAGCGTGAAACGGTCGCCACTGCCGTCTCCCCAGATTGTAGTCTCTAGTCGACCGCCACAGCTTGCTCAAGCAAGTCGTGCTCATGCCACTGCTCCCCACTCGACAGATACAATGGTCGATAGATCCATCATCCGCAATCCGATTGGGACAGTCCAGCGCTGATAGGCAATGGAGTCTGTTCACGCACCAGGCAGTCATCACATCCGAAACTCAAACACGCAAAAAACCGCAACGAAAGGTAAAGTACCGACCATCGCAAAGATGCAAAGGCGCGTGCATGTTCATTTTTGCAGCCTGTCCTCTGTCAGGATGGGACAGGCCGTTCCCCACTTCCCACTTTTCCCTCGACCAACCTTTACAGAGTATGGAGTGAGCCGAGCTGAGCTGAGCTGAGCTGAGCTGTCCCCCACTCGCTCGCTCGCCTGCACTTCCTTTCTTTCTTTCCTTAGGGATTCACGCGCGACTGGCTGACTGCCTGTGTGGCGGCGGACTGACTGGATTTGCAACCATGGCTTACCCATTCGATTCGCCATCGGAGGGACATCGCATTCTTCTTCAAGTGCGGTCGAGACAAACATCGCTGCTGAGTGTGTGCACATCTCGGGAGGTCTATCCACCGATATCAATCCGCACACAGACGCCGAGTCTTCTGGTGCTCTTGCGAATGGAGGAAAAAAGCCCAAATTGCTGATTGACTGTTGACTGTGAGAAGAGCTTCCAGAATGGATGGTTGACAACATGTGTTGTCAATGACGGAGACGATGAGACTGAGTGGCTCTTCGATTCGTTGCAGTTACATCCTTTTGTGTCGTCAGGACTGTTCGCAGACGAGTGTACAGTTTGGCAGTTTCTGCTGGCGTTGATGTTCTTGAGTGGGTGAGAGCGATCTTTTGCAATCGTTCTTTCAATCAGACTCCCAGCTTATATAGAGACGCCAGTCACGTGCTAGAGATAATGTGGCAAAGTATCTTTATTTACTGTGTGAAGGTGATTATGCGAGGCGACTTTGGTTTCGAGTCGTGCGCCAATCTCAGCTGCCATGTTCGTGGCACTTCAACTTTGCAAAGTGGACCCATCTGTGAGAGCCAGAGCAGGTCTGGCACGCGTGGCCCAGAGAGATCAATGTGGAGCGCCCCACATATCCTCATTGACAAACTATGGATCGATGATGTGTCTGGTGAGAGCTTCTGTTCGCCAGAATGGCTCTCCCTTCTCCACACTGCTTTCTAAATACCAGTCTTGATGACGACAGATATGACGATACTCTGATGCTTTACAGGTTGTGTTTCATTTGGACGCCTCTCTCTCACTCTGCGTGATATTGAAACGTAGCTGGCACTGTCGTGATCGAAACGAAAGGATCGCAGTTCAGAGGTGACGAGCAGTGTGAAGAGCGACCAGGCGGAGCTTCAATCTCCAGTGCTCGAATCCCCTTGTAATCATCCACCTCGATCTACAAGCACACCTGTGATTCGCTGAAGGTTCGCATGCTGTTTGTGCAGCGAAAAGCTGCGACGCTCGAGGAACAGCACTCACATTCACATGTTGGTGTGAATGTGAGGATTGCATCAACTGATCGACTTGTTTCATGCAAACAGTTTTTACAGCAATGCAAACATTTTTACCTTTTTACAGCCCTCGCATACTAGATGCAGATGTTAAAGATAATGTCAGATCTCTTTCACATAGATCATCACACTTCGATGCTGCCAATCCGCCAACAACTCCAATAACAAGGTAAATTAACGCACAGTTGGATCGTAAAAAGTCGACTCACAACTCCATCGAAAAGCAGCAACCTACCTTGTCCTCCTTCGCACATCCAAATCGATCGACAAGATCTCTCTCACAAGAGATCACAGTCGAAGTCGCCCCACTTGAAGCAAGCCGCTCGTCCCTTCCTTCCATCCCCACTCACCCACCACTCACCATGAGCGCCTCCCCAGAGCCGATCACCTGCAAGGCTGCCGTGTGCTGGGCCGCCAAGGAGGACTACGTCATCGAAGATGTGATCGTCGGCGCGCCGCGCGAGGGCGAAGTGCGCATCAAGATCCTGGCGACAGGCGTCTGCCACACGGACGAGTACACGCGCTCCGGCGCCGACCCGGAGGGCGTCTTCCCGGTCATCATGGGACACGAAGGCGCGGGTATCGTCGAGAGCGTCGGGCTGAACGTCACCTCTGTCAAGGTGGGCGACCACGTCGTGCCGTGCTACACCCCGCAGTGCCGCAACTGCAAGTTCTGGTACGTTTGAGCGTCGTGTTGATTATGTCAGTCGGCACGCTGGAGGAAAGTAGCGAATCATTTGTGTGCGTTGTTGCGTATGCCATGGCAGCAAGTCGCCCAAGACCAACCTCTGCTCGGTCATCCGCAACACGCAGGGCAAGGGTCTGATGCCGGACGGCACGTCCCGCTTCACCTGCAAGCGCAACGGCGAGGTGCGTTTGTTTGTAGCCATGCTGTCAAAGTGAGGCTACATTTTGTCCGACGGCGACTGACGTGATCTGCTTGCTTTTCTATTTGTTTTTGTCACGCTAGACTCTGTTCCACTTCATGGGCACGTCCACTTTCTCCGAGTACACTGTGCTGCCGGAGATCTCGGTGGCGAAGGTCAACGAGACTGCTCCTCTGGACAAGGTCTGCCTGCTCGGCTGCGGTATCTCGACTGGCTTTGGCGCCGTGCTGAACACCATGAAGGTCGAGAAGGACTCGACTGTCGCCGTGTTCGGTCTCGGAGCCGTCGGTCTCGCCTGCATCATGGGAGCGAAGGCTGCCGGCGCGCGCCGCATCATCGGTGTCGACATCAACACGAAGAAGTTCCCAATCGCTGCGGAGTTTGGCGCGACCGAGTTCGTGAACCCGAAGGACTACCCGGACAAGCCGCTTCAGCAGGTGCTGATCGATTTGACTGAGGAAGACGGCTTCGGCGGTCTCGACTACACTTTCGAGTGCATCGGTCTCGCGCACACCATGCGCGCTGCGATCGAGTGCTGCCACAAGGGCTGGGGCCAGTCGTGCATCATCGGTGTCGCCGCCTCGGGTGTCGAGATCGCGACGCGTCCGTTCCAGTTGGTCACTGGCCGTCGCTGGGCTGGTAGCGCCTTTGGCGGCTACAAGAGTCGCGATGACGTGCCAAAGCTTGTCGAGAAGTACATGAAGAAGGAGCTCAAGATCGACGAGTTCATCACGCACAAGTTCGAATTGGCGCAGATCAACGACGCGTTCAAGGCCATGCACCACGGCGACGTAAGTTTTGAGCCCTCTCTTGCTTGCGTACTTCGAATGTCTGCATCTGTGCTGATGCTGTGCGCTTGTTGCTTTTTCGTGTCTGCCTTCCTCCTAACAGTGCATCCGCGCGATCATCTACTTCAACGACATCCCACAACAGTGAGCGGAAGAGGTCGTTCCTGAAAGGCACCGCCACGCCCATCGCCTCCGAGGAGTGCTGATTATAAACAGAAACGCAACCTGAAGTTGCGCGAGAATGAAAAGCACGAAAATGAAAGCGTCATTCGTCAAAATGCGCCGTTGGATGTTGCCGTCGTGTTCGCTGTGTGTACCGACATGACCATTAATTGTCGATGTGATCGCTCAGCCGACTTGCACTTGGATCACGACTACCCTCGCTCAGTGCTGGTGTCATCATCCGTAGCGCTTCAGCGATCCAGGCGCCAAGCAACCAACCGCCTTGATTGACCGCACTGCAAGCGCAAATGTGGAATGCTTCATCCCATCGATCGGTTTGGACAGCGGAGCGCAATCGCACGAGAGAACGCCTCGTTGCAGCCTGGTGCACTCGCTGTATCTCGCGTGCGCCTGCCGTCCGCGAGACCCTCTTCATGCGCACGAATCGCTACGATTGCTCGGCAGCGTCCTGGCGAGTTGTGTGTCACGTTGCAGCTTCAAGATCGGGTCGTGAGAGCGCTGTTGGTGTTGAAGTGGGGCGACGCTGCGGCATTTGAGCACATGGATGAAAAAACCAGCTGACGTCACAGCCCATGGCTCTCAGCAAACCTGCTCAAGAAAACGCGACTGTAGCTCGACGCTTGTGAAGAAAATAGTCGCCCCCATAGCCTGCACTCCTCATGCAGCAAGGTGCTCGTTGAGCTTCCGTGGAGATGCAGGTGGTCAAGTGCGGGATGTCCAGTGCGCAAGTCGTAGAGACCACCGCCGCCAGATGAACTCGTGCATGCATGAGATCAGCAATCGCCTTGAGTGCATACTTGATGACCTCACACATTTCTCTCATCAACCAGCATCGCCGCCTTTCCTTTTCTCTCACCAGGAGTGAGCAAACGCGGAGACACAAGAAATGCAAGTGATGCAGTGCGTTTCCTCTTGCGAGCGTAAAAGAGGACTGTTGCTTCATCCTATCAAACAGTTTGGATGGCACAGTGCAATTGGCACTGGCGCACTGGATCTTGCGTTTATCACCGACTCGTTGTCTCAGCTGGCTGACTGGTTGGGAGGAAGGGAGCTGTGCGCTCATGATCTGTCCATCTCTGCGTGTGTGTGAAACTAGAGTTCCATCAGCAGTAGGGAAGAGGAGAGGGATGAAGATTGCTTGCTTGCTGCATTTCATGCTTAACGCAAGAGCCACAAGAAAAAGCAGTGCTGAGCTGCTCGGCACGGGTCGGGTTTGCGCTGCCAGTTCTCCACCTGAAAGCGTGCAGTCTGTTCCCCCCTCGCATAATAGCTATCAGCGATATACAGTCTCGAGACATGCAAACTGATAAATAAAAGACACAAAGAGCATTCAGAGACTTGTGCTGAGATGGGATCCTGACCCGCGGGTCAGCAAGTTCAGTCGTGGGTTGCGCGTCCTTTCTAGATGACTCTGTGAACAGAAAGCAAACAGCAGGAATCCAAGTGCGATCGCACCAGCAATTCTGAAGAAAAAAGCTCCCAACGCTCGCGCATCCATCTCGATCGATGCATAACGACTGCTGGGAGTGTGCTCGCTGGCTGCGCCTGCGTGCTGTGTGCGCACTTCCGCTCGCTCGCTCGCTCACTACGAGCATGAGCTCATAATCGAATTCGCCTCGCGCCTCGCAAGCAACCTCCGATCTACCACCACCACACACAACAAGATGAGCGTCCAAGCCAGCGCCGGAGACAAGGTCGTGCTCGCGTACAGCGGCGGGCTCGACACGTCCATCATCCTCAAGTGGCTCGTGAACAAGGGCTTTGAGGTCATCTGCTACTGCGCGAACGTCGGGCAGCACGGCGAAGACTACACCAAGGTGCGCGAAAAGGCGGTGATGCTCGGCGCCAGCAAGGTGTACATTGAGGACCTCCGCGAAGAGTTCGTCAAGCACTACATCTTTGAAGCCGTCAAGGCGAACGCGATCTACGAGTCGCGCTACTTGCTCGGCACGTCGCTCGCGCGTCCAGTGATCGCGAAGAAGCAGGTCGAGATCGCGCAGAAGGAAGGCGCCAAGTACGTCGCGCACGGCGCCACGGGCAAGGGCAACGACCAGGTGCGCTTTGAGCTGTGCGCGCAGGCGCTCGACGCGCACCTCAAGACCATTGCGCCATGGCGCGATGCCGAGTTCATCGAGAAGTTCAAGGGACGTGCCGACTTGATCCAGTACGCCAAGGAGCAGAACATCCCGATTGACGCGACGCCAAAGGCGCCGTACTCGGTCGACGAGAACCTGTACCACACCAGTTACGAAGCCGGTATGCTCGAAGACCCAATGACCGCGCCTATGGTCGAGATGTTCAAGATGACGGTCGACCCAAAGGTCGCGCCAGACCAGTCGGAGCAGATCGCGATCCGCTTTGAGAAGGGTATCCCAGTCGGCGTCACCAACCTGACCGCGCAGACCCCGGAGCTCACCGATGCTCTTGAGCTCTTCCTCGAGCTCAACAAGCTCGCGGGCAAGCACGGCATTGGCCGCATCGACATTGTCGAGAACCGTTTCGTCGGCATCAAGTCGCGTGGCGTGTACGAGACCCCAGGCGGCACCATCCTCCGCGCCGCGCACTTGGATCTGGAAGGTCTGTGCATGGACCGCGAAGTGATGAAGGTGCGCGACACGCTCTCGCAGAAGTTCGCCGAGTTCTGCTACAACGGCTTCTGGTTCGCGCCTGAGATGGAGTTTGTGCGCAACGCGATCGACTTCTCGCAGCGCAACATCACGGGTCACGTGCACTTGGAGCTCTACAAGGGGAACGTGACGGTGATCGGCCGCCACTCGAGCTTCGCGCTCTACAGCGCGGACCTCGCCAGCATGGACCAGGAGGGCGGCGGCGCCGACTTCGACTACAACCCAGCAGACTCGCAGGGCTTCATCCGCATCAACGCGACGCGTCTCAAGGCGTGGAACCGTCGCGCTCTGCCACCACAGTAAAGTTATTGCTCATTCTCGGAGAATCCGGTTTGCAGAAGCGGGTTTTCTATCAGTGTGTTGTTAAGCGAGAAACAGGAAAGTTGTTTTCTTCTTGATGATGGTTCGTTCGTCTCTCTCCTTGGCGCGTCGATGCGAATGCTGCCAGTCACAGAGTGGATGCACGTGAATGTCTCTGTGGTCCTTGCCGATTGCCAGCAGAGATAGCGAGCGGCCGTGGCGCTACTGCCAACCATCGCAAGCACACGCACGCGTGAGTGCGTTCAGTGAGGAGACACATTTTGGAATCCTTCAACCTGGATGCAAGAGCCATGTTGCATTGTCCTCTCTCAAGCAACTCTCACCTGAGCTCATTTTCTCGAATTGTGCTGCAATCGATTCTGGAAAGATTGTGAGCGTGCTGGCAAATTTTGAGACTCCATTTATTTGTCTCAGCATACAAACTGCAAGTCATTCGTGAGTCGACTTGTGTGCAGATCGAGAAGAGACTCCAAAAGCAAGCATGGGCAACGATGGCGGCGTGATCGCTGTGAAGCGCAAGTTCATGCGCCACGGGAACACCAAGGCGCGCGGCGAGAAGGTGGACCAAGAGGCGCTGCGCGTGCAGAAGGCGACGACGTGCGCGATCTCCGAGGAGCCGCTGCGCGAGCCCATCGTCGCGTGTGCGCTGGGCAACCTCTACAACAAGCAGGCGCTGCTGGAGCACCTGCTCGCCAAGACCCTGTCGGAGCGCTTCCAGCACATCTCGTCGCTCAAGGACGTCGTGACGTGCAAGTTTTCCAAGCAGAGCGCGTCTTCATCTTCCGACAGCTCGAGCCCGTTCTACTGTCCCGTGAGCATGCTCGAGTTCAGCGGCAAGCAGCCGTTCGTGGTCGTGCCGACGTGCGGCTGCGTGGTCTCGGAGCGGTCGCTGAAGGAAGTGCAGACGAAGGAGTGTCTCGTGTGCGGCGAGAGCACGGATGGCGCAGCGCCGATCGCGCTGTTCCTGTCGGACGAGGTCTACGAGGTCAAGCAGAAGGAGATCCTCGAGCGCAAGGCGCAGGAGAAACTGCAAAAGAAGGAAAAGCGAAAGAAATCCAAGAGTGAGCTAGCGGAAGGCGATGGCGATGGTGACGACAGAGACGCCAAGAAGCAGCAGAAGAAGCTCGACCGAAAGCGCAAGGCCGAGAGCCAACACCCTGCTGCTGCGTCAGGCGCTGGGGGTTCAGCGCATTTGCCGCCGAGCAAGATCGTGAAGGACGCGGCGAGCGCGATCCAGAAGGAGAAGGAGAAGAGTGCGGTGTTCGCGTCGCTCTTCTCGAAGGACAAGTCCGAGAAGAAGAGCGCGAACGACCTGCTCATGACCATCGGCGGCATGCGCTACACGCTTTCATAGATTCACACACACATAGTGCTGCTCTTTCGTTCTATCATCTCAGCAGGTAGGTGAATAAATACAACGAGCCACCACGCTTTCTATCTAACACCCACTGCTGTCGCCATCGTTCCTCCTAGTCCTCCTCGTTCGTCCACACTTTTGCCGACCCGTCGACGCAGCCTGTGACGAGCAGCGGCAGCTCTGGATGGGCTGCGAGCGCGCGGACGGGCTTGCCGTGCGCGAGGAACGCGTCCATTCGGCCGCTCACGACGTCCCACGCGTACACTTTGCCGTCCTCCGAGCCGCTGAGCGCGAACGCGCCGTCGGTCGAGAAGCACGACTCGGTTCGGTACGAGCCCATGCGGTGACCGCGGTAGCTGCGACATACACAAAGATCAAAATCAAACAAAAGATGCAGAGATTCGATCCGGAGTTTGGATGGGAGAGCAAGTGAGCAGCTCCTTTTGGATGGATAGGTTGATACCTGTTGCGCTCGACACCAGACTGCTTGTCGATCAGACGGATCGACGCGTCGAGACAGCCCGCGAGCAGGAAGCGCGCGTCCGGAGAGAGCGCGACGGACACCACTGGCTCATCGATGTGCTCGCGCGCGAGCGCACCGGCGCGGAGATCGAATGTGCGCACAATGCCATCCACGCAACTGTTGTATGTATAGTTCGTTCGCATAGAGGTAGATCAAGCGCATGAGAGACAAGAAGAAGAGATCCGTCGAGGCAGATCAGCCATGCAGGGTGAAAAGACGACGTACCCTGCGATGATCTCGTGGTCGGAGACGACCATGGACGTCACGCTGTCTTTAAAGTCGTCCAGCACTTGGATCGGAAGGAACGCGTTCCGCGCTCTTGGTGTGAAGCAGTCGACGGTATGCGCAAGATCAGTATTGTCTGCGAACGGCTTCTCATAGACGCACACACCGAATGCAAGTTCGTACCTTAGATCCCACGCGCGGATGGTTTTGTCGTACGAGCCGCTGAGCAGCACGGTCGCGTCGGCATTGTAGCGCACGCAGTTGACGCTCTAGATGCATAGCAATAGACAGAATCGTGAATGTTCGGATGCGAGTGTGCTGCTAACATGTCCAAACGGCAACGCAAAGCAAACGGCAACGCACATGCTCGTGGCTCTCGAACTTGCGGATCACTTTTGCAGTCGGCACGTCCCAGAGGAACACGGCCTTGTCTCGCCCGCAGGACGCAAACTTGGAGTTATCATGCGCACTGTCCACAGAGAGAGAGAGAGAGAGAGAGACAAGCGATCAAGCAATGCATGTAAGCAACCAGACACGCTCAGAGCAAGTTCTACAGCGCCATATGCACACCACACTGCCCACACTACTACGTACATCGCGACGTCCTGGACGTCGTAGCCGTGGCGTCCTTCGTAGGTCTTGACGAGCAGCGCCTCGCCCTTGGCCTCAAGCCCGTCGCGGTGCGGGTTCCAGAGCCGCACTGTCCGGTCCTGTCCGCAGGTCATCACGTACGTGCCCTTCGCTGTCGATTCATTGCGCACAAAGCGGTCAGTACGGATGTGGATCCATGAGCGCAGCAGCGCAGAGGGACAGTCGTAAGCGCACCGTTGAAGCGGACGGCGTTGATGGCGCCGTGGTGGCCGCGCAGCACGCGCCGGCAGGTGGTTGGCACTGGATCGGGCATGTTTGCTTGTGCTTGGTTGCTTTGAAGGTTGATCGCCATTTTCGCTTTTTTGATTTTTTCACAAACGCGAGAAACAGTTTAGCCCAACCCAATCACCTATCTGACAACTTGTGTCATGGGTGGAAGTGTCAATGGGTGGAAATCAAAACGAAAGGGCGACAATCCAAATGTTGGCGCCATTTTTGTTCCCAAAGAAATCGAAGCAGTCGAAGGCGTTGCAGACTGCGATCGATGGTGTCTGCTGGCGCGACCGAGAAAGAGCGCGAGTTCCTGCGCTGGAAGCGACGGCAGGACCACTTGCGCGCGCAGCAGGCGGAGGCGAAGCGCATGGAGCAGCAGCAGCGATTTGCGCGCAAGAAGAAGGAGGAGGCAATGGTGCCGCGCCACCAACCAGCACGCGCGTGTCCTCTGACGTTCCTCCGCCAGCAGCAGCAGCAGCAGAATCCAAGGCACAAGAGCGCGTTTTACTATGACGGAGATGAAGAGCAGGGTGGCAATCCGTATGAAGCACAGAGGAGACACCATTCTGTTGTCGACAGCGCCGCGTTTGCGGATGCTGAGGTGAGTCCGTCTCGCACGTTTGGCGACGACGACGATGCAGACACTGAGGAAGACGAGCTCATGCGCATGATCATGGAGAAAGAGCGGCAGGAAGCAGAGACCGAAGCGAAAGCGATTGCTGCGGCGAAAGCGGCCAGAGCCGCGCGCGGCAAGAAAGAGCAGCGGTTCCAGGTTCCGCAGCGCAATACCCGACCGAGTGGTGCTGTGGCAATGGGCGAGGACTTCTACTCGTCCGTGCGTCCTGCAGATCCCGAAAATGGGTCTCCTGCGAATGGGCATGCGCCATTCCGCGGTGCTCGAGTCATGACTGCGAGCCGCCGTTACAGGCAGCGATCGCCAGTGTTTGGCGAGCAGCGGCGACCGCAGCAGCAGCAAGAACGACCAGCCAAGTTCGTGGATTTCCACCCCACGCAAAGCGACAGCGACGTGACGAGCAACCAGGTCGACCATGAGCTGTCCCCTTTAGTAGAGGACCGGAGCAGCAGCAAGAAGAAGCGTGAAAAAGAACAGCGATTGCAGAGTGAGGATGACTTGTGGGGCCATTTCCTGTACGGGACAAGTGCTGCCGACGCAGCAGACGACGACCACCATCCTCGTCAAAAACAATCGCTCGATGTCCAACCGCAGAAGAGGCACAACATCTTTCGAGAGGAGATCTCGCTCTCGCAGTCGCGCTCCACGTCCCTTGACAGCGGGTTCCCGACTACGAACGAGTCGATCAACATCACCACGCACCATCAACAAGAAGAACCGACGCAGCCAAGCGGCAATTACTCGAACGAGTCGATCCCGAACGTCTCGTACTCTCCGCCCATGTCCCCTGCAGCGAGCTCCTCAAAGAACTCGTCCGCGTGTTGGCGGCAGTCGAGTACCTCATTCAATCGGTCGCAACAAGGAGGTGGTGGTGGTGGTGATGATCATAACGACCGTGGTGATAGCGATGGCTCAGTTGACCAGCAACAGCATTTTCCGAGTCCCACTCCCGCCATCTTCCCGTTCTGGAGCGTCGCGTTCCTGATCAGCTGCGTTGTCGTGGGCGTGAGCGGCTTCTTCATTGAGGACGTGATGGATCTCGTGGGCAAGTTCACGAAAACCGCATCAACGCTCTCGCTCTCGAAAGAAGAGCAGAAGCAGATGCACACGCGCCTCGAGCAGCTCCAGTCGGAGATCCACGGGTTCCGCTACACGGCGTCAGAGATTGAAGTGCACTCGCAGAAAGTGTTTGCCGAAGTGAAAGCGCATTTGGAGAGGATGAAGAGTGAGCGCGAGAAGCACCAGGAGATGATCGCGAAGGAGATGAACGACCTGAGAGGATACATGCTGCACACGATGAGCGACATGGTCGAGCAGGAGCGCGAGCTCATCCACACGCGCTTGAAGCATGTGACCACGGAGGAGGAGAGCACGAAGGATGGGAAAGTGCAGGAGGTCGAAGAGGTCGTCAGCAAGCGTATTCAAGACGCCTCATGGGATGATGCAAAGAAAGACAAGAGCAACAACCATCGTGACAAAATCAAAGAGAAGTCCAAGCAGCAACCAGTCAAAGAGCAGCCAAAGGCGGAAATGCCTCCTCCTCCTCCTCCAGTGGTGGATGTGTCGACTGTAATAGAGATAGAGAACCCGCCTGCAGTGGCAGTGGGTGTAGCAAATGCGACTCTGCGCGTAGAGCCGCCTGTCCATGCTGCTGCTGGTGCTGCTGCGTTGACGAGAGGCGAAGGCGTGATGCTCATGTCGTGGGAGTTGCTGATGATGCTGACTGCGATGAGTATCCTGGGCGGCTTTGTGGGGCTGCGCGTGCGAAATATGAACCGGCGCAAGCGCTGGTACGAGCAGCGCAGGATCCGGCGTCACATCCAAGCTCAATTAGAGCAGGAACGAGCAGCGCGCATATTAGAAGAGGATGAAGACGATAGTGAAGAGGTTGAGGAAGCTGAAGAAGAGGACGAAGAGAACCGCATAGGGGACGACAGCAGCGAAGACTGGGATGACGGCGCGACTGAAAGCAGTGTCGAGACCGTGTCGCTGCTGAGACGTGCGACCGGTATGACTCCTAGTGGCAAGCAGCGTGCAGCAGCAGCCAGCAGCGAAGAAGAAGGAGAAGAAGACGGAGACGATGGTGATGACGATGCTGGCGAAAGTGAGGATGACGGTATTGAAGCGATCGGAATACGGGAGCGCGTAAAGCCAGAGGTACGAGAACTCTTTCTCAATTGTGTGCACTTACCGAAAGTGATCCTGTCTACTAACTACTGTTGTTTGTTCGTTTCTAACAGCGCTTCAGATTCGTCAGGGACGACGCCGATTTGGAGCAGTCGCCGTCGCGAAGGCGCAGTCCGCGGTTCGAAGAGCGCGTGCCGCGTCGCTAGGTGTAGTGGTCGTCGAATCGTTCAGGCATGTGCCATTCATTTTAGGCGTCATGCTCGTGAGCAACAGTCGTTTGTAGAGTATTTTCCGAGGAGGATCACACACCTCGCCATTTTCTCAGCTGCCACATTCTTGATCGCGCGCACACAAAAACATGAGAATCTGGTTTCCACGTTTTTCTGATTGTATTCATGGTTTACTGGTGCAAAATGGGTACTGAGAGGCGAGACGATAGTTGATAGCGGGTGGAGTGAGAGATGCGGGGAGGGAAGCGCCTTGGCGTCTGAGGCGCTTGACTCTGGTTGCTTTGGCTTGATTTGGTTCGTACAGACGTACTGGAAGCGCAGGTGGGGAAGCGGAGCATTCCTGACTTCTTTCCTGTCTACCATTTCGTCGCACGGAGCCATCGTTTCTGGTGACTGGGGAAAGAGAGAACAATGATTTCCAAATGATCATTTCGCGACGACGACGCATTTGTTGTGCATACGCGTCTCTCTCTCCATTTGAGAAATGGTCCCTTCTAGTCCAGGTAGTTGGTCGCGTGGAACACGCCGAGCTCCTCTGGCGACACGTCCAGCTCATTCTGCGCCACTTCTTCTACTCGCAGTTCGTTCTGTTGAAGACATTCACAGGGTACAAATGAGCTCCTCGTATCGCATCATAGTTTGGATACCAAGCTTCCCATAAAGCAAGCGCAGCTCGTCACGTACCGCGCGCATGAGCGTCTCCTTGCGGACGTTGTTCTCCAGCACCTGCACAATCTCCTCAAACGTCGGACGCATTGTCTGGTCGTCCGCCGTGCATCGGTTGTAGAGCTCGCGGACGCTGTCCATGCAGTTCGGGCTCAGCGACGGACGCAGGTTCTCGTACGCGACCATGTGCATGAGCGTGCTGCCCGAGACCTTCTTGTTGCGCGCACCCTTGGCCTTAATGTCGTGGTACGGGATCTTGCGCGTGTCCAGTTCCGACAACACTGCGCACATTTGGAAGGAATAAGCAGACAAAGGGTCAGTAACCCATGGAAACACGCAATGGGTACGCATGCAGCCATCATGATCCAAATACACCAATAAACAAAACGCACCAATGCCAAAGCTGTACACGTCAGCCTTCTCCGTGTAGCGCTCGCCGCGGATCATCTCGGGCGGCAGCCAGAGCGGCGTGCCGGTGACGCTCATGGTCTCGTCGACCGACTTCTCGCGACTCAGTCCGAAATCGCTCACCTTCGTGCCCCACGTCGAGCTCACGAGGATGTTCATGCTCTTGAGGTCGCGGTGGATGATCGGCGGCTTCATGCTGTGCAGGTACGCCATGCCGCGCGACGTGTCGATCGTCATGCGCAGAATGGGCTTCGCCCACGTGAGCGTGTTCTCCGGGTTGCGCAGCACCGCGAAGAGGTCGCCGCGCTCGAGGAACTCCGTCACGAAACAACTGAGACAGCGTCATAAGAGACAGGAATACGAAATATGGAACGTGAATGAGCCAGTGCTAAAGAGACAGCGAGACGAAGCAGCAAGTAGCAGTAGCAGAAAATGCAATAGCGCAACAAACGTACATGTTGGAGTACGAGTTCCAACTCGCGCCGATAAACTGTGAAGAACATAATGGGAGAGCAACACACATGGGGATTAGACCAGACGCTCATCAGCACAGCCAGTGACACAGTAGACACACACACACACACACAGCCATCGCTTCTCTCTTCTTTCGTACCTGCACGATGTTTGGGTGGCGCAAGTTCATCATGAGCTGGATCTCTTCGCCAAACATGCGCAGGTTGTCTTCTGTGATCTTGCTACGCAGCATACGCTTGACGACGACCGGCGTGCCGCAGTACGTGCCCTTGATCACTTCGCCGAACGCGCCGGCGCCGATGATCTTCGAGAGCTTGAGGTCGTGGAAGTTGATCTCCGCCATGCGCAGCCCCTTGTTGCTCTCGAGCATCGTTTCCACGACGTTCTTCTCGTCGTCCTTGAACTCCTGGAAGTCGACCGTGTCGTTGCCCAAGCGGCGGTCCCCACGTCCGGTCGTCGTCGGCGGCTTCGTGACGCGGCCGCCCGTGGTGTCATTGCCGTTCACTGCTTTCGTCGTCGTCTGGTTGCCGCTGATCGGTTGTCTTGTGCTGACATCGCGCGTGGCGGGGTCCTGCGGGTTCACGGGCTGGTACGTGGTCTGCACCACCTGCTTGGGTACTTCCTTGGATCCGCTGCAGCCCATGGTCGCGCGTGTGGGAGGAGTGTCTGCTCGAGCGCGCGCGTGCGGAAATGAGGCGGAGCTGCTCGCGTCTCGCGTCCGTCAGCTGTCGCTTGGTCGAATGTCGATTGTCAGTCTGCTTTTTTGCCTGACTCTCTCTTGCTGTTCTGAGTGTGTAAGGATGGCGGTGTGGACCACACAAGGCGGTACGAAAAATGAGAAATCACTTGTTTCAAAAGGATACTTTGGAACTTTCTGCTAAGTAGCGCACCGCCACTTACAAAAATGCACCTGGATGTATCGGATGTGGAGCATTGCAAGTCGACAATTGGCGGACTAGTGACTTTAGAGAAACTGGTTGGAACTTTGGGGAGATGGGGGTTGTTCGTGATTTTGTGTGGTGCATTCGAATTGTTGTTGTGGAAACAAATCGCTGCAAGCCTCGATTCTCGAGCGACTCTTTCAAGAGAATGCGGCTCTTCTTGGTGATCTTCGACCAGTCCTTCAAACGAAAAATGCGGATGACGATGTGTGTCTCTGTATTTCCCAGCCAGTCGCCTGCTCGCATGTAGTTTGCGCTAAGAGCAGCAGACCACTAAGCAAGTGCAAGTGGCTCTTCGTGGAGTGGATACGGAGCTCAAATCAGTTGGACGAGTCGACACGTTATTTCAGACGACTGATTCCTCGCGCTCTTTCCCAATCTGAAACACAAACAGTGCATGGAGCTGCTGGGTTCCTAAATAACAAAGCTGCTGCAATAAGCGAGCCCTCTTCCTTCTCGTCACGGGCGACTGCTGGTGGGCGACGTGAGCACACTCGCGAGCTTGCGCACATCGAGCCCTTCTTTGCGCGCCTGGTCGAGCAGCGCCAGCATGTCGTTCTGCATGCTCGCAACCTTCACTTTCTCCTGCTCGGCCTCACTTTTGCTCTTCTCTTCGTCCAGGCTCGAGAGCGCGAGCTGCAGTGCGGAAATGGGTCCATAGCAACCACACATCGTGCGAATGAGATGGGTTGATTGGCGGCAAGAAAGAGAGCAGGACAAGCGCGACACATAGAGACAAAATCCAGTCCACTAACCATTTCGACGAGCAGCTGGCACTTGAACTTCTCCATATTCGATTCCTCCGTCATGCGGAGGCACTTGTCTCGCAGCTGGACGTTCTCTTTCTCCAGGAGCTCATTGCGCTCCTGCAAGACCCGCGCACGCTCAGCATACTCCTGCAGCGACGAGTGCTCTAACGGCAGCAAGCAAACACACACAATCAGGATGGCGCTCGCACCACCCCAATGCTGTAGCAAGCACACATACCTAGCTCCCATTGACCCAAAGCGCCGATGGACAGCATCGCGCCACCAAGCCTCAGTCGGATCGGGATCTCGTTCATTGCTGCGTTGTCCGCATTCACCGCCACAGACGTCTGCTGCTGCTGCTGCGCCACCCCCTGCGGCGAAGACACGGTGGGCGTAGAAGACGGTGGGTCGTAGCCAGCGGCCAGCGTTGGCGTGCTCAGCAGGACATCATGCGCCAAGCTCGCCATCACTGATGAACCCACCTCCTCAAGATCCAAAACAGCAAATAGTAGGGATGTTCAATCCTTCAAGAAAGCACCGTCCACCCTCTCATATTGCATGCATCCTTTATCAAAGGTGACTCGAGATCCCCTCGATAAACCGATTCAAGTATCGGTGATCAGAGGTTTCCCCTCTCTTTGCTAGCACACCACTGATCGCTCAATATCCATCGAAAGCCCTGACGAAGGTTGGTTGTTGAGTGAGGCAAGCAGTTCGACGGGTCGTCTCTCTCTCTCTCTCTCTCTCTACGTGTGCGTGAGCGAGTGAGCAGGCATCAGGCGAGCGAGTGTATCACGCATGCAGGCAGGAGGTCCCCCCCCACCGCCGCCGCCGGTAGTCGGCGTGCACACGCAGCGCGCGAATGGCAGCAGCAACGGCGCCGCGTCTGCAGCGAATGGCGCGCCGCGAGGACCAGCAGGAAGCTCGGAGGAAGAGCGCAAGAAAGCGCTCGATGAGCGAAGCCGCCGATGGGCCAAGATGAACGCGAAGCGCTACGGCGAGAAGCGCAAGTTCGGCTTTGTCGAGTCGGTCAAGGACGACATGCCCCCCGAGCACGTGCGCAAGATCATCAAGGATCACGGCGACATGAGCTCGAAGAAGTTCCGCCACGACAAGCGCGTGTACTTGGGTGCGCTCAAGTACGTGCCGCACGCGATCTTTAAGCTGCTCGAGAACATGCCGATGCCCTGGGAGCAGGTCAAGGACGTGAAAGTGCTCTACCACGTGACCGGCGCGATCACGTTTGTGAACGAGATCCCGTGGGTGATTGAGCCCGTGTACATTGCGCAGTGGGGCACGATGTGGATCATGATGCGTCGCGAGAAGCGCGATCGTCGCCACTTCAAGCGCATGCGCTTCCCTCCGTTTGACGACGAAGAGCCGCCGCTCGACTACGGGGACAACATCCTCGACATTGAGCCGTCGGAAGCGATCACGATGGAGCTCGACGAAGACGACGATGAAGCCGTGATCGAGTGGCTGTACGACTCGAAGCCGCTGACCGACAGCAAGTTTGTGAACGGTCCGAGCTACCGCAAGTGGCGCTTGCCCGTGCCGATCATGGCGAACTTGCATCGTCTCGCAGGTCAACTGATCAGCGACTTGATCGACCCGAACTACGAGTATTTATTCGACAAAGAGTCTTTCTTCACCGCGAAGGCGCTGAACGTGTCGATCCCCGGAGGTCCAAAGTTCGAGCCGCTGTACCGCGACTTGGACGAAGACGACGAAGACTGGAACGAGTTCAACGACATCAACAAGATCATCATTCGCCACCAGATCCGTACCGAGTACAAGGTCGCGTTCCCGTTCCTGTACAACAGTCGTCCGCGCTCGGTGCACATCCAGCCGTACCACACGCCTGCGCTGTGCTACATCAAGGCGGAAGATCCGGATCTCCCCGCGTTCTACTTTGATCCGATTGTGAACCCAATCTCGCACTTCCGCGTGAACCGCCGCAAGAGTGAGAAGGAGCAAGGTGCTGAAGAGGAGGATGATGAAGACGAAGACTTCCAGTTGCCAATGGGTTTCGGTCCGATCTTGGCGGATGAGCCGCTCTACGACGCGAACACTGCGAATGGCATTGCGTTGTATTGGGCACCGCGTCCGTTCAACTTGCGCACGGGTCGCACGCGTCGCGCAATCGACGTGCCGCTCGTGAACAAGTGGTTCCAGGAGCACTGCCCGCCAGGACAGCCAGTGAAGGTTCGTGTGAGTTACCAGAAGCTCCTCAAGTGCTGGGTGCTGAACTCGCTGCACCACCGACCGCCAAAGGCGCTGAACAAGAAGTACCTGTTCAAGTCGCTCAAGTCGACCAAGTTCTTCCAGAGCACGGAGCTCGACTGGGTCGAAGCTGGTCTCCAGGTGTGTCGCCAGGGCTACAATATGCTCAACTTGCTGATCCACCGCAAGAACTTGAACTACTTGCACTTGGACTACAATTTCAACCTCAAGCCGATCAAGACGCTGACGACGAAAGAGCGTAAGAAGTCGCGTTTCGGTAACGCGTTCCACTTGACGCGTGAGATTCTTCGCCTGACAAAGTTGATCGTCGATGCGCACGTGCAGTACCGCCTCGGCAACGTCGATGCTTTCCAGCTAGCGGATGGTCTTCAGTACATCTTTGCGCACGTCGGGCAGCTCACGGGCATGTACCGCTACAAGTACCGCTTGATGCGTCAAGTGCGCATGTGCAAAGATCTGAAGCATCTCATCTACTACCGTTTTAACACGGGTCCGGTCGGCAAGGGTCCAGGTTGTGGTTTCTGGGCTCCTGGCTGGCGAGTGTGGCTGTTCTTCCTCCGAGGCATCGTCCCATTGCTCGAGCGCTGGTTGGGGAACTTGCTCGCTCGCCAATTTGAAGGTCGTCACTCAAAGGGTATCGCGAAAACCGTCACGAAGCAGCGTGTCGAGAGCCACTTCGACCTCGAGCTCCGTGCTGCTGTGATGCACGATATCCTCGACATGATGCCGGAAGGCGTGAAGGTGAACAAGTCGCGAACGATCCTGCAACACTTGAGCGAAGCGTGGCGCTGCTGGAAGGCGAACATCCCATGGAAGGTGCCGGGTCTCCCTGCGCCAATCGAGAACATGATTTTGCGTTACGTGAAGTCGAAGGCGGATTGGTGGACGAATGTCGCCCACTACAACCGTGAGCGTATCAAACGTGGCGCGACTGTCGACAAGACTGTGTGCAAGAAAAACCTGGGGCGTTTGACTCGTCTGTGGTTGAAGGCGGAACAAGAGCGTCAGCACAACTACTTGAAGGATGGTCCGTATGTGTCCGCAGAAGAAGCTGTCGCTGTCTACACCACGACTGTCCACTGGCTGGAGAGCCGCAAGTTTGCTCCGATTCCATTCCCTCCACTCTCGTACAAGCACGACACGAAGCTCTTGATTCTCGCACTGGAGCGACTGAAAGAAGGTTACTCGGCGAACAGCCGATTGAACCAGTCGCAGCGCGAAGAGCTTGGGCTGATTGAGCAGGCGTACGACAACCCTCACGAAGCGTTGTCTCGCATCAAGCGTCACCTGCTGACCCAGCGAGCGTTCAAGGAAGTCCACATCGAGTTTATGGATCTGTACAGCCACCTGCTTCCAGTGTACGACATTGAGCCGTTGGAGAAGATCACGGACGCATACCTTGACCAGTACCTGTGGTACGAAGCCGACAAGCGTCACTTGTTCCCATCGTGGATCAAGCCAGGCGACTCGGAGCCTCCACCACTGCTGGTGTACAAGTGGTGCCAGGGTGTGAACAACTTGCACAACGTCTGGGAGACTTCGGAAGAGGAGTGCGTCGTGATGCTCGAGACGAAGCTTGAGAAGGTGTACGAGAAGATCGATCTGACGCTGCTGAACCGACTGCTGCGTCTGATTCTGGATCACAACATTGCGGATTACATGACGGCAAAGAACAACATTGTGATTGCGTACAAGGACATGATGCACACGAACTCGTACGGTCTCATCCGAGGTCTTCAGTTTGGGTCGTTCATTTTCCAGTACTACGGTCTGATCCTGGATCTGCTCCTGCTCGGTCTTACGCGTGCGACTGAGATCGCTGGACCGCCAGAGCTCCCGAACGATTACTTGTCGTTCAAGGACACGGCTTCGGAAACGCGTCACCCGATTCGCTTGTACACGCGATACATTGACCGGATCTTCGTGCTCTTCCGATTCGACTCAGAGGACGCGAGAGATCTGATTCAGCGCTACTTGACGGAACACCCGGATCCGAACAACGAGAATGTGGTCGGGTACAACAACAAGAAGTGCTGGCCTCGTGATGCGAGAATGCGTCTGATGAAGCACGACGTGAACCTCGGGCGAGCCACATTCTGGGATATGAAGAACCGTTTGCCGCGATCGATGACCACGCTCGACTGGGAGAACAGTTTCGTGTCAGTGTACTCGAAGGACAACCCGAACCTGCTGTTCAACATGAGCGGGTTCGAAGTGCGCATTTTCCCAAAATGCCGTGCCGTGGATGAAGATTTCACGCACAAGGATGGCGTCTGGATCCTGCAGAACGAGACGACGAAGGAGCGTACAGCCCAGGCGTACTTGCGCGTCGACGACGAGTCGATCCGGTCGTTCGAGAACCGAATCCGTCAGGTGTTGATGTCCTCGGGAAGCACGACGTTTACAAAGGTCGCCAACAAGTGGAACTCGGCGCTGATTGGTCTAATGACCTACTTCCGCGAGTCTGTGGTTCAGACGCAAGAGCTACTGGATCTGTTGGTGAAGTGTGAGAACAAGATCCAAACGCGTATCAAGATTGGTTTGAACTCGAAGATGCCGTCTCGATTCCCTCCAGTCGTGTTCTACACGCCAAAGGAGCTGGGTGGTCTCGGCATGCTCTCGATGGGTCACGTGCTGATTCCACAGTCTGACCTGAGATACTCGAAGCAAACCGACGGCGGCGGTGTCACTCACTTCCGCTCGGGTATGTCGCATGAAGAGGACCAGCTGATTCCAAACCTGTTCCGCTACCTGCAGCCATGGGAGTCCGAGTTCATTGACTCGCAGCGCGTGTGGGCTGAGTACGCTTTGAAGAGACAGGAAGCGAACGCACAGAACCGTCGACTTACACTCGAAGATCTGGAAGACTCGTGGGATCGCGGTATTCCTCGTATCAACACATTGTTCCAGAAGGATCGCCACACTCTTGCGTACGACAAGGGCTGGCGAGTACGCACGGACTTCAAGCGCTACCAAGTGCCGCATCAGAATCCATTCTGGTGGACCCACCAACGCCACGATGGCAAGCTCTGGAACCTCAACAACTACCGAACGGATATGATTCAAGCGCTCGGTGGCGTGGAAGGCATTTTGGAGCACACGCTGTTCAAAGGCACGTATTTCCCGACCTGGGAGGGTTTGTTCTGGGAGAAGGCGTCGGGTTTCGAAGAGAGTATGAAGTACAAGAAGCTGACGAACGCCCAGCGATCTGGTTTGAACCAGATCCCGAACCGTCGTTTCACGCTGTGGTGGTCGCCGACGATCAACCGCGCGAATGTATACGTGGGTTTCCAGGTGCAGCTCGATTTGACGGGTATCTTCATGCACGGTAAGATCCCGACGCTCAAGATCTCGCTGATCCAGATATTCCGAGCGCATCTTTGGCAGAAGATCCACGAGTCGCTCGTCATGGATCTGTGCCTTCGCGACGACCAGCTAGTCCTGACCGCGGACGGCCGCCACATCGCGGCGGGTGACGTGACCGTCGGCACCGAGCTGATTGGCGACGACCTGCAGCCGACCACGGTCACTGCGGTGAACAAGGGTGTCACGCGCATGTACAACTTCAAGGCGCACGCGACGGGCGTGCCAGCACTTGCTGTTCCTGGCCTCGTGTGCACGCCCAACCACATCATCTGCCTGCGGCTGCCCAAGCCGTACATCACGGAGGACGCCTCAGGCGTTCTGGTCTATCACTCCGAGCTGATTGACGACGAAGAGCTGGGCTTCGAGCGCTTCAAGGCTGGCAATACTTTTTTCCGCGTGGACCCGACGCAGTTCGGCCAGCTGTCTGCTGCTAGCTCTGCTGTGGGCACCACCGGCTTCTCGTATCGCTCGCACTACCACGCGGCCGTGCCAACCATCGAGGACGCGCGCGCCAAAGCAGACGCGCTGCTGGCGCAGCATGCTGCTTCCTGGCCGAATCTGGTTTGGGAGGTGACTGCAGAGAACTTTGTGCTCTTCCAACGCAAGTATCCAGCTCTTGCGAAGGAGTGCAGCCTGTTTCTGCAGCCTGCTGCGTGCGCCTCGTGGGAGTCGGGCGGTCTGGCTGCCGAGCTTGCTGCGCAAAACCATCTGACGCTGCATGAGCTGGGCTGGCTGCTTGGGGTGTGGCTGGGCGACGGCGAGGCGTGCGACACGCGCATCACGGTGGACCTGAATCGCGACGCCGGTACTCTGGAGCGCCTGCGCGTGCTAGCTGCGAAGATGGACCTGCATGTGCACGTGCCGCCGCTGTATGCTTCCCAGGCGGCCATTGGCGACAATAGCCGCCAGGTGCTGCTCAGCACTACGCCCCCGGCGGATGACGCGCTGGAGAATGCCGTTCCTGTCGAGGACGCAATGCCCTGTGAGGATACGGCGGTTCTGCACGCTGCTGCTGGCGTTTCATCGCCACGCTCTTCGCCACCAGTTGCGCTGCAGGGCGTCGTCGACGTGAACTCGCCGCCGCGCAAGATCCCGCGGTGCGAAGACAAGTCGGCGAATGCGTTCTGGCAGATTCTGGCGCGCTTTGGCTGCACGGCGGGCAACAAGGTGCTGGACGAGGAGCGCATTGCCATGATGGTTGCCACGCCCGAGCAGTTCCGCCTGGGGCTGCTGGCGGGGCTGCTGGATTCTGACGGTCACCTCAGCCGCAGCGAGGAGCGCCACCAGCACTACGTGTTCACGCAGGCGTGCGAGCACGAGAGCATCGCCGACCTGGCGCAGCGAGTGGCGCGCAGCCTAGGCGCGCGGTCCGACGCGTACTACGAGACGTACACGGACCAGCGCTACGACGACGCGCGCCGCGAGCGCTTTGCGATGTGCATCGGCGGCAGCAGCAAACTGGCCAACCTGGATTGTGCTGTGGAGTGCAAGCGGCTGGAGGCACCGCGCTTCGACCGCGCGTTTGTGCAAGATTCTGCACTGCGCCACTTCACCGTCACGGAGGAGCCGGCGGCGTCCTTCACCGGCTTCCAGGTGTCGAACGCCAGCCGCCGCTTCCTTCTGGCCAGCGGCATGGTGACGCACAACTGCCAAGTCTTTGACCAAGAGTTGGACGCTTTGGAGATTGAGAACGTGCAGAAAGAGACGATCCACCCTCGCAAGTCGTACAAGATGAACTCGTCCTGCGCGGATGTGCTGCTGTTCGCTGCCTACAAGTGGCAGGTTGGACGTCCGACGCTGCTGCACGACACGAAAGACAGCTACGATGGCACCACGACGACCAAGTACTGGATCGACGTGCAGCTTCGCTGGGGCGACTTTGATTCGCACGATATTGAGCGTTACTCGCGTGCCAAGTTCTTGGACTACACGACGGACAACATGACGATTTATCCATCGCCAACGGGTGTATTGCTCGCTGTCGATTTGGCGTACAACCTGTACAGTGGGTACGGGAACTGGTTCCCAGGTTGCAAGCCGCTGATGCAGCAAGCGATGGCGAAGATCATGAAGGCGAACCCTGCGCTGTACGTGCTGCGTGAGCGCATTCGCAAGGGTCTGCAGCTGTACTCTTCGGAGCCGACTGAACCTTACTTATCGAGCCAGAACTACGGCGAGCTCTTCTCGAACCAGATCATCTGGTTTGTCGATGATACCAACGTGTACCGTGTGACGATTCACAAGACTTTCGAGGGCAACTTGACGACGAAGCCGATCAACGGCGCGATTTTCATTTTCAACCCGCGAACTGGCCAGCTTTTCCTCAAGATCATCCACACGTCCGTGTGGGCGGGACAGAAGCGTCTGGGTCAATTGGCGAAATGGAAAACTGCTGAAGAAGTCGCGGCGTTGATTCGATCGCTTCCTGTTGAAGAGCAGCCGAAGCAGATCATTGTGACGCGTAAGGGTATGCTCGACCCTCTTGAAGTGCACTTGCTGGACTTCCCGAACATTGTGATCAAGGGCAGTGAGCTCCAGCTGCCGTTCCAGGCGTGTCTGAAGGTTGAGAAGTTCGGCGACTTGATCCTGAAGGCTACGGAGCCGCAGATGGTGCTGTTCAACATCTACGACGACTGGCTCAACACGATCACGTCATACACTGCGTTCTCGCGTCTGATCCTGATCCTGCGCGCGCTCCACGTGAGCAACGATCGCACTAAGGTGATTCTGCGTCCAGACGCCGAGACGACGACGCAGCCGCACCACATTTGGCCATCGCTCACGGACGAGCAGTGGCTGAAGGTCGAGGTGCAACTGAAGGACCTGATCTTGGGGGACTACGGAAAGAAAAACAACGTGAACGTTGCGTCGTTGACGCAGTCGGAGATCCGCGATATTATCTTGGGTATGGAGATCTCGGCGCCGTCGCTGCAACGCCAGCAGGTCGCCGAAATTGAGAAGCAGGCTCGCGAGCAGAGCCAGCTTACGGCTGTGACGACAAAGACGACGAACGTGCACGGTGACGAGATGGTGATCACGACCACGAGCCAGTACGAGCAGCACTCGTTCGCATCCAAGACCGACTGGCGCGTGCGTGCGATTTCCGCGACGAACTTGCACCTGCGCACGAACCACATCTACGTCTCGTCTGATGACATTCGTGAGACGGGCTTCACGTACGTGTTTCCGAAGAACGTGCTCAACAAGTTCATCACTGTCTCGGACTTGCGCACGCAGATCTGCGGACTCATGTACGGCGTGAGCCCTCCGGATAACCCACAAGTGAAGGAGATTCGCTGTATCGTGATGCCGCCGCAGTTGGGCACGCACCAGAACGTGACGATCCCGATCCAGATGCCGCAGCACGAGTACTTGGACGGCATGGAGGCTTTGGGCTGGATCCACACGCAGCCGAACGAGCTGCCGCACCTGCCGCCGCAGGACGTCACGTTCCACTCGAAGATCATGTCGGAGAACGCGTCGTGGGACGGCGAGAAGTCGATCGTCATCACGTGCAGGTATGCTTTGTGTTTTTGTGATCTTGCTTGCTATTGTTGATTGTGCGGAGTTTAGCGATCTGACTGAACCGCTGTTTCTTTTGTGTGTCTGATCTACAGCTTTACGCCTGGTTCGTGTTCGCTCACCGCGTACAAGCTCACGCCTGGAGGCTACGAATGGGGGCGTCAGAACAAGGACAGCGGCGCCAACCCTGCTGGGTACGCGCCGACGCACTACGAGAAGGTGCAGATGCTGCTCTCGGACCGCTTCCTGGGCTTCTACATGGTGCCGGAGGAGGAAGTGTGGAACTACAACTTCATGGGCGTGAAGCACAACACGGGCATGAAGTACGACCTGAAGCTCGGCAACCCGAAGGAGTTCTACCACGAGATCCACCGCAAGACCCACTTCATGAACTTCAGTGCGCTCGAGGCCGTGGACGAGGACGCGGCGACGCTGGAGGAGGAGCAGCAGAACGTGTTCGCCTAGGTGTGCATCGCATGCTCATTCGTGTGAAGAAGATGCTGTGCTTCGACAAAGACGCAAGGCTCAGGCGTGATCGCTCTATTCACGATGACCAGCAGCAACACCCACTCGCATAAGGAGAACAGATATGCCTTTAAACCTTCTCATCGATCGCGCCTACCTGGTGTTCCAAGTGGACTCGGTCGCTGGCATCATCAACAAACAAACAGAGGTTGCTGCTGCTGGTTCGCTTCTTCATGAGAAAAATTCTAGCAGTGCATTCTCGTTCACACGTTTTTTTCGCTCCAAATCACGACAGATAACCCTAATTCCGTCGGATGCAGGCGTATTTGAATCTAATGATCTACATGTTAGCACGTAAAATGGCAGTTTTGAGCTATTCCGCTGCAAGATAAACGGTAAATCCTCACTGAGATCCCCACCGCTTGCTTGCTCTTTCGACTTTGCTCTCTCTTTTTCATACAGCAACTGGGTGTGAAGGGGAAAGAAGCGGACGCGCAGGGTAAGGAAGGCGCGACAGGAGCGAGTTGGATGCGCGTGCGTGCATGCGCCTGGGTGTCTTTGTGGACGGGAAGGAAGGGTGTCGCGTAAGCCTGTGCGTCTAGTGCACACGTCTGGCTGAGCGCTGCGCTTCTCGCGATGCAGAACAGTAGAGAGAGCTGCAAGAGAAGGCGATCCTGGTTGCTACACGCGAGCGCGCCAATCTTCCATGGAGCGTGTGTGCGCTATTGAGAGAGCCTCTGTATGGGGACTGACGCGTAAGTGATTCCTGGCCGTTTGCGTTCGTGTGTGTGCGTGTGCCTACAGGCTGTTACGAGAGCAAGAGAGAAGCATCATGTGGGGGGAGTCGCGTGGGAAAGAGAACAAGTCGTCGCTCGCGCATCGCGCGCAGCAGAAGTACAAGTACGTATCCACCTATCACTCACCCGCAGTCGATCAGCGTCAAAGCGTTGCGATCTCAAACACCTGTGCACCACTGCTCACATGTCGCTGCTGGTATTGCGCTCGGAATGATTCATTTTCAGCGCCGGGAAGTACGTGGAGGCGATCGACGCGTTGCAGAAGCTCGCGGAGGAAATCGCGCCGGAGCGGGACTCGAAAGTGCAGCACAACCTGCTGCTCGCGGGCTTTGTTGCCGGCAACACGGCTCCGAAGGAGCTCGAGCTCAGTTTGCGCAACTTGCTGAGCTCGATCCTGGACGCGGCGGACAAGAAAGTCGACGCCGGTGCGGACTACGAAGTCAAGTTTGCCGCCGAGCGCGAGTCGTCGTTCATCCGCTACAACCTGGCGGCGTGTCTCTTCCACCAGAAGCAGTACGCCGCGGCGAGCTCGGTGCTCGAAGCTGTGATGCGCAAGATCGATCCGATCGACGAGCGCGTGGCGATGCACGTGTGCTTTCTGTACTTGGACATCATCCTGCACAGCGCGCGCGGGTGCGTGACGACCGAGTGCGAGCGCATGTCGACGCTCAAGAAGGCGCAGTCGATCCTCGCGTATCTCGAGAAGCCGCACCGGTTCAACGGGCAGCTGGAGCACCACGACGCCTCGAGTGATAGCGGCAACAGCACCAGTGCAGTCGAGACCGAGCAGCAGCGCAAGAACCGTCTGGACGTGACGGAGTTCCGCTTCCGCTTGCATCTGTACAAGGCCAAGTTTGTGCTGCTGGAAGGGAACCTCAAGACCGCGAAGAAAGAAGTCAAGTCGGCGCTCGAGATTTTCCAGAAAGAGATCAAGTCGCGCGACCGACTCGAAGACGCTGCTGCTGCTGCTGGAAGTTCTACAACGCTGACTGCTGCGTGGGACAAGACGTCGACGGCGATCAGCCACCCGTCGCTGACTGTGCAGAACTCGACGGCGCTGTTCCTGAAGGCGAACCTGGAGTATTTAAGGAAGAACTACAAGAAATGCGTCAAGCTGCTGGCTTCGTGCTCGCAGGAGGCAGTCGATGAGGTTTGCACAAGCCGGGTTGGAGGAGAACGAAGGTCTGCATGCTCGTTGGTGTACTATCTTGTGCTGACTGTGAATGGTGTTTGTTGATGCAGAGCGTGTTCTTGAACAACATGGGGTGCATTCACTTCCAGATGGGGCAGCGAAAGGCAGCGCAGTCGTATTTCTCTCGAGCGTTAGATGCATCGGCCAAGTCCAAGAGCGCACAGGCGGACGGAGTCGTGATCGCTGTGAGTTTGGGCAATGTCTTCTTTCTCTCGTATGCGTAATTGCTCTGGATGCTAAGACACACCAATGTCTGTTCTCTTCTGCTTGGGTGACACAGAGCTCGTCGCAGTTTGAGATTTTGTACAACAACGGCGTCCACCTTCTCTTGCAGGACGACTACTCGCTGGCGTTCCGGTGCTTCCACGCGTCTTCCCGTCTGTTCTTCAACCGTCCAAAGCTGTGGCTGCGAATGGGTGAGTGCTGCACTGCGGCGTTCGCACAGCAGCAGAGACTGACGGCAGTGGCAGGAAACAAGAGCGGTCTGATTCAGGGAATCATCGGGTCTGGATCGCATCGCCGCGTGCTACTGCCCACGAGCATCCCGTCGTCTGCGTCCCAGGATATCGAACTGCCAGAGAAGAACGGGAAGCTCAACCAGTCCCAGAATTCGCAAGCCAACGCCCCAAACGGTAAGTTGGTTATGATCAGTTGGTTGTGTTTTGCTCTGATGAAGTCTTGCTGATTTAGGGAGATCTGTTTCTTGGTGCATTCACAGGCGCACCGAAGATGAACTTGCCTTTTGCGGCAAAGTGCTTCAAGAACGTGGTCTTGCTCTGCAACCAGCTTCAGGAAATGGCGAGTGCCAACGGTGATAATGCAGCTGCGGATTGCGAAGGTGGCGGCGACTCGGCCGCGTTGAGCATGGAATCGCTGAACACGTTGCGTCAAAAGGCTCTGGTGAACCTCTCGTATGTCTATTTATCCATGTACGAACCGCAGCTTGCGATCACGAGTGCGAAAGAGTTGCTTGCTCTGCCGACCTGCTCGAGATCTAATCGGTGAGTTGAATGTGCGCTGCATTCAAGATACCGTTTGCTGTGTGCGCGCGAGTGCGGCTGACTCGCTAACGACCGTTTCTGTAGGTTCTTGGCTCGCTCGTACGCTGCCGAAGCGCTGTCCATGCTCTCTCGTGCTGCGGAGGCGACTGAGGCACTTCAGTCGGAGCGAGAGCTCTTGGCCATGGCAGACGACTACGCTCGCGAAGCCAAGATCCAGGTATGTGCGAAAGCTGTTCATTTCCAGAATCGTTTTGCTTCGGTCGCTGACTGAGTTGTATTGTACTGCTCTTGCACTGGACAGCCGTCTCGAGCTCGCTCTGGAGTGCACGTGAACACCGCGACGACGCTCATTCTCCAAGGTCGCATGACTGAAGCCGAAGAGAGCGTCACGCGCGCTGTGCGCGAGAACCCGAACTGCCGCGAGTCGCTCGAGCTGCTGGTGTACGTCCTGCTCAAGAAGGGCGACACGAAGAAAGCGGCGCGCGTCTTGAAAGAAGCCCAGGTCGCGCAATAGCTGAGCAGTGGCGCTCTCGCGCCGCAGAAGATCCACACCCTGTGTGTTTGACAGGGTCTGGTCGGTCAGATCAAAGAAAAGCCTCCACGATGGATTGAGAAACAAGTTGAAGACGGCCACGATGTTTTTTTGTAACGCAAAGGTGAATCAAAGGCATTATTCCGACAGATTGCGATCTTCTTGATCCCGCCAGCCAATCAGTGAGCCAGCCAGCCCGCCAAGTCAAGCCGCCTGCGTCACGAAAGCCAAAGGTGTGGACAAAGGGGTGTTTGTGGGTTGGGTTTTGTTTTGTATCTGCATTTTAGTGTCTCATTCCTAACTAGTGTGCCACGCGACCAACAACCGAAAACAGGCAACAACAACACTCGCCAGCATCCGCCTTCAGCCTCCTTCCAGCTCTCTCTCTCTCTCTCTCTCCATCTCTCTCTGTCGCGCACTTGACGCTCGCTTTCCTGCTCTAAACTAATCACGGTGTCTTTGCTTGCAGTCGAGAGAGCGAATGAAAAGCGAGCCAAACCAAGTCGTCGCTGGTCGGGAAGTCGCCTCTTTCAGGTTCTCCATCGCGTGAGGCACACATTATATATCAGCCTGTCATGTGGTGTGTGTGTGAGTGAGTGTGTCTCACTCTTGTGGACAATCAAACAGCTAAACCAGCTGTTTGGTTATTCCGCGCGAGCGCTGCTCCCACTCTCCACTTTGCCACCGCGTCGACCGCTTTTCTCGCGACGGTCGCTGCGCGGCGCCGCCGACCCGTTGCTGTTGCTGCCTCTACCTGCGTTGCCGTTACCCGAAGCACCGTTCTCGCCCGCTGCGCGTCGCTCGCCCTTCGACTCGTCACGCTCCTTGCGGTCGCCACCAGTGCGTCCCTTTGGTCCTGGACCACGGCCGCCACTGCGACCGCCACGGGTCGGGGCGTCACCTCGGAAGCCACTGCGCTGGTCTGTATCGAAACAAGACAATCGTTAGTCTCTGAGAAAAGTAACCATGATGCAGGAGTGCAATTGCAAGCTGTCCCGGTCATACCTTTGCGGTCGGTCCGCTCGTCGACGATCAGCGTCTTGTCAAAGAGCTTGAAGTTGTTGCTCTCGGCGAGCGCCGCGCGCATGCTCTCTTGCTCGTAAAAGTCCACAAACGCGTAGCCGCGCGTGCCGACGACGTTCACGTTCGCGATCGCGCCAAAGCCCTTGAACAGGTCGCGCAAGTCGCTCTCCTTGGTCTGCGCTGGGACCTCCTTGATGTACACACTGCATTGCATCATCAAAACCATAACACAAGCAATCGAGCGTTAGTACAGAGGTCACGCATGATCAGTAATGCTCGTCTAGTACAAATGTGGTGCACACACCTGTGGTAGCGCGTCTTTTCTTTCTCCTTTGGCGCACCAGCAGCGTCACCAGAAGGCGACTTGGCCGTCTTTGGCGACGCAGCAGGCGCTGCCTTCGCAGGAGCCGCACCGCTCGCAGCAACAGCAGCAGTCGCGACGGCCGCGAGCGCAGGCGCAGTCTTGGGGGCACCGGTCGACGCTGGAGCGCTTGGCGTCACAGCGGCAGAGAAGAGCGACGCCCACGACGTTGGCGCGGCTGGCACCGGCGTTGGCTTCGGCTCCGCTGCCTTCACTGGCTTTGGCGACAGCACAGCAGGAGCAGCAGCAGCCTTTGGCGAGGCAATCGCAGCAGGGCTCACTGGCTTGTCCGCAGCAACAGCAGCTGGCGCGGCAGCGGTCTTCTTCACTGGGGAAGCGTCGCGAGGCGCCGACTTTGGAGCCGCAGTCTTAACTGGCGACTGAACCACCGGGGTCTTGACCTTGACTGGCGACAATGGCGCCGCAACAGCTGCCGGAGCAGCGGCTGGCGCAGGGGACGCCTTGGCGGCAGGCGACGCCGACGTCTTCTCCTTCTTCGCAACCGGCGTCGACGCAGCAGCCGCAGGCGCAGCAGTCTTCACTGGCGACACTGGCAGCTTGGCGGACTTGGTAGCAGGCGATTGCGAGACTGGCGTGCCGATCGCCGCCTGGGGCTTCTTCGCGTCCTTCACAGCCGCAGCAGGGGCGGCAGGAGTAGCAGCCGACTCCGCGGCCGCGAGGCTCGCAGGCGACGCACCCGGGAGCTCAAGGAAGCGCAGGCAGTCGTTGAGCACAAAGTAGCCCTTTGGCTGCGTGGCGAGGAAGAACGTCTGCACGAACGGCTTGGGCACGATGTTGTCGACGAGCGTCATGACGCCCGTGACGAGCACGAACACACCGCCGCTGTGCGACGCCTGGCAGTCGATCGAGCCGATGTCCAGGTCCACGCGCGCGCCGGCGTAGCCGCGCTTGAGGATCTGCTCGTTGATGGCTTTCTGGCCGGCGATCGGCTCCTGCATCTGCGAGCCGTTCGTGTGGCTCCAGCGCGACTCGTCCTTGTAGAAACGGTGCAGACTCTGCGGTTCCTTGGCCAGCAGCTGGTAGTACTGGCGCATGAACGTGTTGCCCACGATGGACGGGTGGTAGTTCTCTTCCTTGGACGACGTCTCCGGCATGGCGTGGATCTGTGTGTGTGGGTGGGGGAGGGGAGGGGAGGGCTTGCAGTGCGAGTTGCTAGTTGCTCGTGGTGGCGCCTTGAGAGGTTGTTAGGCTTTGTTGCCTCTATTTTTGTTTTCAGCCCCCCTCCTCCTCCTCTTCTTCTCAATCGAGTGAGAGATAGAGATAGAGTCTGTTAGATCAGACTGAGCTACCGTCACGTCACATTCAAGCAACATTCACGATCTTTTTTTGAGTTTGAAGGTGGGCAGTTGACAGAATCGGAGATTTTCAAATTGACAAAAACGGAGAATCAGCTAAGAGAGGGAAACTGGAATACAGTGGCAACAAGTCTTGATGAAGTGATCTTGAGTTGATTCGCAAAGCAGAAAGCATGAGCAACAAAGCACCGCGATCTGCGAGTTTGAGCTCGTGCAGGTGAGTTCGCTCACTTTCGCTCGTCTGGCAATATTCCCATCGCTCCACAGGATACTGAACGTCGGACAAGCGAGACGGATCGTCAAAGTCTTCTTTTCGCAAGCATGCAAATGTGTGAGCTGGAAACACCTCCAACTCGGAAACCCCACAGGTCTCGACGTCAACGCACCCACGACATCGTTTCTTTTGTATCGATTGTCCTGTTCACCTGTGAGAGCATGCACACGCTTTCGCATTGTGCACTACTGTATATTAATGGATGGATGCAGCAACCCAGGAGCCACCTCTGCTCCAATGAAGAAGATGGTGACTGGCGCAGCACGCGCATCAGTGTCCTCCAAGATGAGTGACCACCAACGTGAGACACTCCAGGGGATCAAGGAGGAGGACAAACACTCTGCTGGCGAGCGTCCAGCGTCCCCTCGAAAAGTGTCCACCTCGAAGCGACGCTCTTCAGTGATGATGATGGAAGCGCCGATCCTCGCGTCTGCGTTCATTGCTTCTTCTCCAGCAGTGGATGAGCCAGCGAGTCACGACGACGACATGCAAAGTGCAATTGGCGTGGACCATGAGGTCGAAGAAGAGGAAGTAGCCAGCGCTTCCACTGGCGCTTTCGCATTCGGCGCTGGCGCTGCAATCACACAGGAGTTCGGCGAGCGCGTGGCTCGACTGCTCGGTGCAGACCCGTGGGGCGACCGCAAAGAGGCGCTCGTGGACATGGAAAAGGTCATGACCGAGGCGAAATCCGACCTGCGCGACGCGAGACCCGCGTTCGGCAGCGGGATCCAGCTCAACTTTCTCGCGTACTGCGCGACGGTGCGCAAGTGCCTGGGCGACAGCATCGCGCCAGTGGTGAACAGCGCTATGGACTGCCTGTCGACGCTCATCAGGGTGTTCGGTCCTTGCGTCGAGTGGCGCGAGGAGAGCGTGCGCGACGTCGTGCTCCTGACGATCATGTGCTTGCTCAGCACGATGCAGGAGCCCAACAGCCGCACGAACCGCGCTGCGTGCCGCTCGATCCTCAAGTTTGCGCGGCTCACGAACGCGCACACGCTGCGGTATACGCTCTCGTGCATCTTCGCGAAAGAGACCGACGCGCTCGTGCAGATGCACTTGCTGCGCCTGCTGATCCCCGAGTTCGGTTTCCAACCGGGTGGCATCAGCGCGGCGCTCGTGCTCTCTGCCGTCGCCTCGGCGTTGGTGCACGCGAACGAGAAAGTGCGCAAGACGGCGATCGACATCGCGCTCTACACGCAGCGGCTCGCGGGCAAAGAGTACGTGCTCAAGAAGCTCAAGGACGTCAAGCCCGTGACGCTGAAGGAGCTCGAGAAGAACTTTGCCGAGTGCGAGATGGAGAAAGACGGCGACCGGTCGCAGACAGTGCACGCGTCGTCGTCGTCCTCTGCCACTGGCGGTGCGGAAGGACTGCCGCCCGTGAACTTTGGCGGCAGCGAGAACTCGCGGCGTCTGCTGAACAGCGCACCCGTGGGCGTGGGCAAGCTCGACTGCACACCCCAGGGAGCCCGCGACGACGAGTTCTCCTCTGGTAGCTTCCACCGAGGCTCGGTGCTCAGCAACGAAGAAGAGAACTTCATGGACTCGATCCTGGACGGAGGATTGGACTGATGCGATGTCTTTCAGTAAGAAAGCAGCAATTGGGTAAGGTGCCACCAGATTCGAGCGCCGCCGCTCAATTCGCACTTCGAGCTCGTGCACATCCACTCGTTTGAGAACATCGACGTCCAGGCACGCACTGTGTGCGAGAGCCGGCGTGTCGCAGAGCACCGATGCGACTCGGTAGTCCGCCAGTTACGAGCTGCGACGCGCGAGATGGCGGCGTTTGACATCTCTGAGGGAGTGGTGAACGTGACGCTCGACTTCTCGCTGTCGTTCACGGTGACGCAGCAGCTTGCGCCAACAGACACGCAAGCACAGAAGGGCTCCGCTAGCAGCGATGGGGAGAGCTCGCTTGGGACGCTCACAGTGCTGCCTGAGGAGCCGCTCGAGAGCACCATCGCTAGTCACTGCACGCAGCACAACATCGACGACCGCGCGTGCTCACAGGCAGCACGCCATCTCAATGGACTGGGAACAGCGAGAGGCAAAGTCCCCAGCCCCCGGTCGAAGAAGAGGAGACCGAGCTCACGCATGCCACTCTGCCGCTCGATGTCGATGGCGACCTGGACCAGAAGCCCCTTGCGCTTCCGCTCGACGCCACGCAAGAAACCGATCTCCAAGTCGCGTTGCTCTGCAAGAAGCACGCGGTGGATCTGAAAGCGTGTGGGCTGCTGCTGCGCCGCGCGAGGGAGTCCGCCCGCACGCTTCCAGCATTCCAGCACAGCAAGAGGCTCAACGTGAGCAGCCCAGCATCGACGCGTCTCTATCCAGCGTCACGTCGGGTGTACATCGAGTTGGGTCCAGAGCTACCGCTGCCAAATGGCAGTAAAGTCAATCTCGCAGCTAATCAAGACGCCGACGACAAGGACCAGCTCTGCATGCTCCTCAACTACGACGATGTCCCAGTCATGTGCAGCCCCGAGCTCTTCCAGGAGCCAAAGTACTTTGAGCGGCACGTTGCGCCAGTCGGCCACCATTTCTTCTTGTTCGCGCACAAGAAAGGCGGGTGGGGTGCTCGACCGCTTGAGGGCGACAGGTACGCGACCCACGCGAGCAACTGGAGCTCGATCGCTCGATGGTGCTCCATGTTCCGATCTTCGATGCCGTGACTGGGTCTCACAACCTCAGCTTCATGCTCCTGAACGAGTTCAGCAACGTGGTCGCGCACTTGTGGCCACTCACGATCAACGTGAACCTTGACGCGGAAGTGAAGCCAATGGTGGCACAACGCGAGACCAACTTTGTTGACCCGAACGCTTTCGTGCCAAAGAGACCGCGAGTGTGTCCACAGGCTCTTTTCACAGAACGGCGAAGACGATGTGCTGAGCTCCATTTTCCACCACATTGGCGTGAAGTATCGGGAATACGTCGAGTTTGGCACCGAGGACGCGAAAGAGTGCAACACGCGGTACTGGCGCGAGACGCACAACTGGACGGGGCTGCTCATGGACGGCAGCCACGAGAACGAGAAGATCAACCTGCGCCGCGAGTTCGTCACGGCCGAGAACATCAATTCGCTGTTTCAAACGCACAAGGTCTCGCGCAACTTTGCTCTCGGTCGACGTGGACTTTAACGATTTCTGGATCCTGCGCGCGATCGAGTACAACAGCCACATCCCACCGCCGCAGGCGAGAGCGGTCAAGTACGACGCGACGCGCTCGTGGGATCGCGACACCGACTTCTCCAACTGGAGGTCAGCTGTTTCAAGTTCATGGTTGGACTTACCACCGTTTGTTTTCTGCTATCGAGCAAAGCCAGCGGTGTCAGCATGAACATGCTAGTGCAGCAGCAGCAGAGTCTTCAACCAAACAGCCAACTGTATTCGTATCTTCTGCTGGATGGGCATTTCACAAAAGTCCACGGTTTGGCTCAACGGTGGCATCATCGATGGCGACGCGCAGAGCCCAAGATCAGAAGCTGGACACCCCGCTCGAGGTCGTCTCGAGGGGTGAGGAAGAAGAGGAGGAAGAGCAAGACTGTGGACAAGAGCAGACCCAGAAGAAAACAGGCGAAACCACGACCGCGATCGGCTCCATGTCGTCGTCAGAGACAGAGAAGGAGGGAAAGCAGCGAGAGAGCCCGAAAGCGAAGCAGAAGAGGAAGGCGAAGCCGCTGTCGTCGGTCTCTGTGCGAACACCTGCGAGCAAGAAGAGCAAAACCGACCCGTTCCCAGTCGCGAAATCGCGCAAGCGCCGCCAGCAGCTCCAGAGGAAGGCCGTTCGAGCTTCCGAGAAGGTCTACAACACGCGCGCGAGCAAGTCGAGCGTCTGAGGGATCGACAGGAGTGAGATGGCTGTGCACACGCACAAGTGCTGTCTGTAGCTGATGTGTTGTTTCGGAGGTGTCAGGGTTGTGTATCAAGCCTATAAAAAGTGCCGCAAACGCAACATCAGTACTATGCGCTACAGAGCAGGCAACTTGGTCAGGACGCTCGCGCAGCAGGTGCTCGTTTCAATCACCCATACAGCCGTTGGGCTGCTGTCGATGCCGGTAGAGTGGTCGCCACCAGTGCCATCGTCAGCATTGCCCTCGCTTTCCTTGCTCTTGTCCTTCTTCTTGGTCTTGCTCGTCCTCTTTGCCCCACGCTGCGCTGCTGTCGATGAAGCCTCAAGCCTCAAAAAGACTTGGCGCTGAGCATTCACGACTCGCTCCACGACGTTCACGACCGTGCCGCACGAGATTCGTCCCGTTGGAGGTGACGACAGCGACGGCTCGAGACGCGTCGGAGCCCCGGTCTCCTGCACGCAGCGGTACTTGGCGTGCTCCAGCGACGGTCCTTCGACCTCATTCAGCACCGACTCGTTGTCGAGCGTGCGCTCGACGACCCACGCTGGTCCGTCAAAGTAGCGCGAGTGCAGACGGAGAAAGACGAGACCGTCGGGGAGCACCTGGGCTTCCACCACTTCCACGACGTCCCCGTAGAGCACGTAGCCGATCTCCGAGAGCTCCAGGTCCGGGGCGACGCGCGCCTTGCAGCCTTCAATCACGCAACGGTAGTACTTGCTAACAGTGCGGTCGCTACCACTCTCTGTGAAGAATGGTCCGCCATGTGGCTCGACGAAGATCTCGTTGCGGATCGAGCGGCAGGGAACCCACCCGTCGCGCTGCTTAGCCCGGTTCTCCTCCGAGATGCCCTCGACGCACGAGAGCGACTCGAGCTTCACCATCGGATCGCCCTGTTCGTTGTACATGACCGCAGTCGCGCAGAAGACGCGTCCCAACGGGATGGAGCCCAGGATCGGCGACGCGATGTTGCACTTGATGCGCACTGCGACGCCGCCGGTCTTGCCGCGATGGCAGCTGCGATAGCACTGGTCGTAGCTCCATTTCGCACTCGACGATGCACTCGATGCCGCACGCTCGAGCTCTGCGACGCATGCGATGCACTTGCCGTCGATGCTCTGGTACTGCCGCTTGGAGAAGTCGTGCTTCTCGAGGTCCTGGAAGCACTGCACGCAGCGCTTGAGCCGCGGCGCGGCGTCCCCGTCGAGATCCACCGCCTGCTGGAGCATCGATGCCACGCAGTCCTTGCATTTTCTGCATTGGCAACATACGAAAGCAAACAGCAGCACCATCAACACGACAGTCCTGCTCACCACCAATCATTGACAACATCAAGCGATACCACAAGAATGCTGCAGCAATAGTGAGAAAGAGAGCCACGCGCGCAAACCTACGCGCTCTCTTTCGCTCGCTGGTTGCGCGAGAATGCGTCCAGCGACAGCTCACGCGCGCAGCCGCCGCACAGACGCCGCCCCGCACTCTCATCTGAAGACGCAGCCATCGCCATTTTCAGTTGCTCTCTTCTTGATCAAAATCGGTTTGTTTGATTGGATCGTTTGAAAACAGGGCACATCCGGATTACATGTGTCCCACACGAAAACAGGTCTGCAAGTCCTAGATTGGTAGAGAATGAAGGTGGACCACCCCATCTGAAGAGGAGCCAAACAAACACACGCTTCACCCTTCGTTTCTCTTAGCTGTCTGTTGTTGTGTGAGTGAGTTGCGCAGTCGGCAGCAGCTCAGCTCAGTCCGCCATTCCACGCCAGTCACGCAGACCACCAGAGGCAGCAGCAGCCGTTCCATAGAAGCCGCTCGAGAGGAAGCCCCCGGCGACACAGAGAGACCGACTGCCGCAAGATGAAGATCATCGACAAGATCCAGCAGAGCATCGAGAAGGGCGAGGTGTTCTACTCGTTCGAGTTCTTCCCGCCCAAGACGCCCGCAGGCGTCGACAACCTCTACACGCGCATGGACCGCATGGCGACGCTCGAGCCGCTCTTCTGTGACATGACCTGGGGTGCCGGCGGCAGCTCGGCGCAGCTCACGATCGACATCAGCGCGAACGCGCAGAAGCTCAGCGGGCTCGAGATGCTCACGCACATGACGTGCACCAACATGGCCGAACAGGACGTCAGGAGCGCGCTCGAGAAAGCCAAGGACGCTGGCATCCAGAACATCCTCGCGCTGCGCGGCGACCCGGTGCGCGGCGCTGCGAGCTTCAACGAGTGCGACCGCGGCTTCTCGCACGCGGTGGACCTCGTGCGCTACATCAAGGAGCACTACGGCGACTACTTTTCGATCGGCGTGGCAGGGTACCCGGAGCGCCACTCGGAGTCCGTCGACTCGGTGAGTCCCGTGATTTCTTCTTCTTGTTGGTTGATTTTGGTTATGGTTAAAATGCGTCTATGTCCTAACTGCGTGCGTCGTGTGCGTTTGGGCTATTAGGCAACAGACATCAAGTACTTGAAGGAAAAGGTCGATGCTGGCGCAGACTTTGTGATCACGCAGCTCTTCTACGATGTGAGCGTGTTCGTCAAGTTTGTGGAAGAGTGCCACAAGGCGGGCATCACGTGTCCGATCATTCCCGGGATCATGCCGATCCAGAACTACGGCGGCTTCATTCGCATGACGTCGTTCTGCAACACGTTCGTCCCAGAGGCGATCACGAACACGCTCGAGCCGATCAAGGACAACGACGAAGCGGTCAAGGATTTTGGTGTGCAGCTGGGCATTGAGATGTGCAAGCAGCTCATAGACGCTGGCGCGCCAGGACTGCACTTTTACACGCTCAACTTGGAGCGCTCGGTGCGCCGCATCCTGGACGGTCTCTCGATCACGTCGGAGAATGCGTCTCGCCGCGAACTGCCGTGGCGTCCATCGACCCTGACGAAGCGGTCGGCGGAGAGCGTGCGTCCGATCTACTGGTCGAACCGCCCGAAGAGCTACATCCAGCGCACGGCGATGTGGGACGAGTACCCGAATGGTCGTTGGGGGAACAGCGAGAGTCCGGCATTCGGCGATTTGAACGAGTCCCACTACGTCACGACGATCATCACGCCGCAGAACCGCAAGGCGATGTGGGGCGAGGCGCCGGTGTCGAAGGACGACATCCACCAGACGTTTGTCAAGTACGTGCGCGGCGAGATCTCGAGTCTGCCGTGGTGCGACTCGCCGTTGCACTTGGAGACCAAGACGATCCAAGACAAGCTTGCCGCCATTAACGCCGCGGGTTTCTTGACCGTCAACAGCCAGCCGCGCGTGAACGCTGCGCGCTCGGACGACCCGCTGTTCGGGTGGGGCGGACCAGGCGGCCACGTGTACCAGAAGGCGTACGTCGAGTGCTTTGTGTCGCCAGAGAACATGAAGAAGATCATCGAAACTGCTGCTACGAAGCGCTACATCCAGTACCATGCTGTCGATTTCCGTGGACATTCTTACTCCAATGCTGGCAAGTCCGCCATTGCGGTAACCTGGGGGGTGTTCCCGAACAAGGAGATCCTCCAGCCAACGATCGTCGACAGCAACAGTTTCATGGCGTGGAAGGATGAGGCGTTCGCGCTCTGGCTGTCCCTCTGGGCGTCGCTCTACGATGACGAGAGCGCGGCGTCCGAGGTCATCCACGAGATCCACGACACGTACTTTTTGGTTAGCATCGTGGACAACGATTTCATCAACGGTGACATTTGGAGCATTTTCGATGCTCCAGCGACTGCTCCTTGAGCTTGTCGAGCGGGTCTTTGCTGAGCTGGTAGTCGTGGATGGACGGCGTGAATGCGTGGGGAATGCGAACGAAGAAAGAAAGAGAAAGAGAGAGAGAGAGAGAGTGGTGGAGAAGATGGAGAAACAGAGTTGGGCTATTCTCGTCCTCCTGGAGGAGCTCTGCGCACTGTGGCGGAGCTCTTCGGACGATGGCAATAGGACCGACGGCATGTTTGAGAGCAACGAATGAAACTGGTTTTCTGTTGCTGTGTATTGAAAGTGCTGTTGTCGTGGCGTCCGTTGTGAGCTGATGCGACTGACTGATGATGGTTGATGCTCTTGCAGCGTGCGATCCTACATTCCGATCGGACAAGTTGAAAAGGCAGGATTTGGTGCAGTTGCTTTCCATTCGACATCGCAAATCGCTGCATGCTGCTGCTCCATGCGCTTCGCCTCCGCCTGCTGCACGCGCAAGTGGTCGCTGCCAGCACAGGAACTCGCGTGTTGGGTTTCAAGAACGACCTGCACGTGGTTTTTGATTGGGTCACTCTGCTCAGCCTTCAAGCGCACAAGTGACAAACCACAAAGTGGCTGCAGACATTCGACATCGAGCAGGAAAACAAGTGAATTTTCGATCTGTGAAAAACGAAGAAAAATCAGAGCAACATGGGATGACGTTCTGTGATTGTCGCTCGCATATGTTGCGTCACTATGCTGTGGCTGGCAATGAAGAAACGATCGCACCCATCCACTCAAGTCCCTCTTCGTCAAACCCAATGCTGCGGTGTGCAGCACACGCCAGTCAGTGTCCTTCCATCAGCCAGCCACACCCACCGCAACGTCCAACAGAGCCGTCGCTGAGCCATCGCGATGCCCGAGCAGAGCGCCTCGTCCGCTGCTAATGGCGACTCGTTTATTGATTCAGCTGGCAGCGGTGCCGTCAGTGGTGCTGATGTCTTCGCGCTCTCTCCCTCGCCGCCATCGTCACCGCTGCTCTGTGAGTCAGTGCTGAAGATGCCAGACGAGAGAGATCCATTGACAAGCGGTGTGGGAGGAGACATTGAAACAGGTCTCTCGGATAAAAGTAAAAATACCAGCAGCAGTGAGAAGCCACCACTGTCGCTTGACGACTGGAATTGTCTCCACAATCCATCGAGCAGTCAGACAGAGTCGGCGAAGTGCATTCGCATCGCCACCGCAACCACCGCCGAGACGCCACAGCCACAGCCAGTCCGCGCGCAGTCAACTCTGAGCTCTTCGTGTTCCTCGACAGCGTCGTCCGACACCCACAGCGCGGCTGGCGTCATGCGCACCATGGAGCAGATCCGGCATCGTCTCAAGCGGCCATCCACTGGCACAATGACAGCCGCGAGTAGCAGTCGAGACAGCATCTTGAGCGTCAACGACAGCGGCGTTTTGGAGCCGCCGTCGATGATGAGCGGCTTCCTGCGCATGCGACAGTCGTCGCGCGAGTGGCGCATGAAAACCTGGTACTGCGTGCTCTACAACACGCACGTGTACTGGTACCCGACGAAAAAGGACGCGCAGGTGGCGAAGCGACTGCAGGGCCAGGTGCGCGTTGTGCGCGCGTGTGTATCTGCCGGCGCGGGCAAGATCCACGTGTACCCGAACGCTTTTGTGTTCACTGCGAGCAACGGCCAAGTGTACTTTTGCTCGGCGCCGACCGCTCAAGACCAGCAACAGTGGATCGAAAGCATGAACGGTGTGCAGCAGCGCGATACTTTGTTCACCACGACCATTGCAGAGTCGACTTTGCTGGAGCTGAACCAGAACTCGATAGGGAAAACGTCGACTCGCTCCGCGTCGAGCTCCAACAGCGGATCGCTCGACTGCCTTGTCAACCAAGAAGAAGAAGAAGTGCAGACCCACTGCAGCAGCAGCAGCCTCGACGGTCCAGAATCGAAGTCGTCGCTCCGACGTGCAGCATCGTCGATCCCGCGCTCGACTGGGAGACTCGATCTGGACGAGAAGAAGCCCGCGACCGACTTGGCGTGTTTCGCCTGTGAGATCGAGTTTGGTTCTTTGCGAAGACGAAGGTATCGCTGCAGGAGCTGTGGACTTGGGTTCTGTCGCTGGCACTGCTCGAAAGACGTGATCTTGTCGCTGGGTCCCCCCACGACGGGCACGCGGTCGACTCGCGTCTGCGATTCGTGCGCACATCGACAGCATTTCATCGCGTTTGCAGTCGCGCTGACGTCGACAATGGTGACTCAGCTGAAAAGCGCTACATCATCGATCGCGTGCCTTCACGACTGCTTCAGCTTTGGAAAAGTCTCGGTGGGTGCTGGACTCGAAGAAGACAAACTGATAAACCCGAGATGCCATCGCAGACAGTGGAAGGAGCTGCAGCTGCTCATCTCGCAGCCGGCGAGCTTCACGGCGCTGAACCTCATGTGCTTTCTCAAGAAGTACCACCGCATGCCCTGGCTGTTTGCACGCACGATCTGCCTCTTCATCCCGATCTTTGAAATCGACGCGGACGGACTCGCAGAGTACTGGGTCCAGTTTGTCGGTATGTTTGTGCCACTGATCCAGAGCGTGTACCCAGCCCAGGAGCATTACCAGGCGGTGGCGATGCCAAGCACGTCCATCGCCTCGGAGTATTCCAACGTTTCGCCCGAAGAGCAGCAGTCGTCGCTGTATCTGTACATGGACATCGCACTCGCGATCTGTCGGCGCTCCCCGACTTTTGCGCTACGCACGGTCTGGGAATGCCTCGCGTTGTACGAAGACGCACGCTCGCAGGGCAATGTGGTGTGCGTCAACTACATCCTGCTGCTGATCTACCTCGTGAGCGCTTTCGATGGGGATTCCGAGCTCGTCGCGAACATTTGGCTGAAGGATGCGCCGGAAGCCCAGGCAGACGCGACCGTCTGTACGATGGACGACTATCTCCACGTGACGGAGTTGATGAGAAAAGCTGCACCGATGACGCTCGCGACGCAGTGGATCCACGCAGAGAGCGAGGCTGATATCTGGGCTTGGAAGCAGCGAGTCGTGAGTGTCATGAGCTGCTGCTTTCCGCCAGAGCACGAAGAGGAGAACGAGAATGAGAAGGACTCTTTGTCAGCGAGACAGATGCTGGGGATTTTCTCACCGATGCCGGCTGAAGGAGAAGCTTTTTACCAGCACGTGGTCAATGCTGGATGCCTTGAGCAGCAGCAGCAAGTTGGCGAACCGCCTCCATACCACTCCAACGAGCAGCTCTTCAACGTGGAGGCGAATTTCGTGCACAATCTGACTGCGATAGCCGAGCGACTGCGATTCGTCACGCCTATTTCTTCGCGATCGAAAGTGCTTCCTGACCTTCTGCGACGCCTGCAGCAAACCCTGGGTTCTACGACTGGCGGTTATGAATACCTCCCAATTCATGGAGAGAGTGGTGGTGGCTCCTTCTCCTCGTTGCGCGCACCGAAGATCCTGCGCGTGGTGACGGATGAAGGCAAGGTGTTCTCCACCCGGTGTCGAGCGCCAACCATGATTGTGTTTGAAGCAGTTTTGCCAGAACCAGAAACGTCGGTGGCTTCTAGCCAGCAACAGCAACAAGACGAAGTCTCTGAGAGCGTGCCTGCACAGTTGCTTCAACCAAAGCCTCCAAGTCTCCGCAAGCTTGGTCGCCACGACTCCGAAATGCTCGACAAGCTCCTGTGCAGCTACGACGAAGAAGCGCTCACGACGCTGATCCAGAAAGGAGACTCGCTGCCAGAAAGCAACGAGTCATCGTCATCTGGCGAGCTCGAGAATGAGCAGCCTCCAGAGGAGCTCTCTCTGGAGGAGGCGCGCCTGGTGTATGCGGAAAGCACGTCAGCGAGTATGCACGAGCTAGGGAGCGCTGAGAAGCAACGTGTCGAGACGTGGGCTCAAAAATCGCAGCGAATCAAAGCTGCGTCCGAGCTTGGCGACCTCCCCGGGTGGACGCTGGTGAGCATCATCGCGAAGAGTTTTGACGATCTGCGGCAAGAGGTCTTTGCGCTGCAGTTGATGTCCACATTGCAGTCGATCTTCGAAGGGAACGAGCTGGACCGTCTCTACCTGCGTCCATACAAGTAAGTCCTCGTAGTGTTTATTGTGGCTGATGCGTAGCGTCTCAGCTCACCTCCCACTTCTTCGTGTCTCTCGTTCTGTGTGTGTGTGTTTCTGTAGAATTCTGTGCACCGGAGCAAACGTCGGTCTCATTGAGACCCTGACGGACTCGCTCTCGATTGACGCCGTGAAGAAGCAGTACGGGTCGCTCTGGCAGTACTTCCACGCTCTCTTTGGTAATGAGCGGTCGGAAGCTTTCCAACGCGCTCGCCAGACATTTATCGCGAGTATGGCCGCGTCTAGTGTGTTCTGCTATCTCTTCCAGGTAAGCGGCGCTTTCCAGAACCGAAGTGTGGTAGCGCAGGGATGTCTCATGTTTGGTCCTCCGCTCGCTTGTCTGTAGATCAAGGATCGACACAACGGGAACATCATGCTTGATCGCTTGGGTCACATCATGCACATCGACTTTGGGTTCATCTTGGGCATCGCGCCGGGTGGAGCGTTCAGTCTCGAGAAAGACGCGGCGTTCAAACTCACGGTCGAAATGGTCGAGCTGATGGGCGGGCACGAGTCGGAGCACTACCAGACGTTCCGCCAGCTTTTCCTTGACGGCATGCTCGCGGTGCGTCGAGAGTACATCAAGGTACGTCCCCATGAGTGAAGAATCAAACAGCAGCTGGTTACCTGGAAAATGGCTGATCATTGATGCCTCCGGAGCATGTGTGTCTGCGTTTGCTTCACAGTTGCTGTCGCTCATCCACTTGACGAATTCCGATTCCCCGTTTCCTTGCTTTCAGAACCAGTCTCCAGGTACGCAGTTTGGCGATGAATGGGATGGGAGGGTCCAGTTGCAGTACTAACCCGGATGGCCGTGCTTGCTTGCAGGGACGGTCATGAACGAGTTTCGCCGCCGCCTGTTTCTCGAGTACTCGGACGAAGTGGCGTCTTCGCTGATCCTCCGCCTTGTTGACAAGAGCTACAACAACTGGGGGATGCGTCAGTACGACAAATTCCAGAGATCCACCAACGGCATTCTCCCCTAAGCGAGCGCGAGTGTCTGCGCGAGTGCAAGTCGGTCAAAAACGGGTTCATGTTGCAATTCGTTAATAGTTTTATATAAAAAAGAGGGTCACCTGCTTTTCCACTGTACACGACTCTTCGACGCCAGCCCTATCGAACATCCTCAAAATCACGAGCATCGCAGAGCTAGCAGCAACCGTGCTCGTCATTCTGTATGCCCTGTGGAAGAACACCTGACAGGTCGCTTGAGCGAGTCTTGAGACTCAACCTTTCACCAAACACACCACGCTGCATTGTCCGTCGCACACGTTGATCAGTCAGCTCTTTTGTTGCGAGCGCCACTGCTTGAGAATCAAGATCGGTTACATGAAGCGCCTCTGACCATCGCTCGCCCGCTGCTGTTGCTCGAACAGCTCTGCATACTCGTCCCGCACCGTGACAGACAGGATCTCGCCCATCTTGCGCTTGAAGCGATCGCAGTACGCAGTTGGCGGCAACGCAGAGAGACCATCCTTGTCTTTTCCCAGCAGTTGGGTCTTCGCGAAGCGCTCCAGCTTCTTGTCCATTGTCCACTGCTGCAGAATGTCGATCAGACCAAAGTAATAGATCGAAGGTCCGACGACCGTGTTCGCGCGACGAGTTCCGGTTCCAAGCCGAGGCAACCCAGTGCGCTGCTTGATTTGGGAGGAAGCGTTTCCAGTTGGATTGGACACCCGACCCTTACCACCTCGGTGGATCAAATCCGTCGGGGTTGACGCCTGCCGCTTTCCGTGAACATCGCTCAGAGGAGGCACTGATCCGTCCATGTCTTCCTCTAGATCTGGATTCACCATGTACTCCACGTTGTGAACACCGAGCAGCAGCGAGTAGTCCATGATTCCAAGCCGGGACAAGAAATTCGCGTCCTTGACCAGCTGATCGTACAAATCTTCCGCCACTTTCGGGTCCAGACGAACTCGGGCTGTCAAGTCGTTGTCCTTAAGCACCACGTTCGGCTCATGGCGACCAACTTGCGCTGGGCAGTTCTCCGCGTCGGTCGAACCAAACACGAACTTCGCATTACAGTGCCGACACGTCACTCGCTTGCCCTTCGATGGATGCTTCGCGCTTCGGTTAACCCACGAGCCCTTGATATCGTATCGCCGGTGAATGATCTTGTCGGTGCTGAAAAGATTCGCCATGACAACAAAGTTGAACGTCTTGCCGTACAGCCGGATCGCGTGACAGCCGTAGAAACGCGTGAGAAGACTGTCCGGGTTCGTCAGAAGGAACGACGCGTACTCGGGGGCAATCGAGCGAAGGAAAGCAGACTCTTCGTCGCTCATACTCTTCACAATCAACTGCTGATCGTGGGAGAAGAACATGAACGCTCCACTCGCACCTTCACTGAGACGCTCCTGGAGAATTCAAGCGTGCAAGACATCGTTAGACATGATAGCCAACCACCAAGCTCAGCTGCCAAAAAGGAGAGAGCTCCTCACCTTTGTCGTTCGGCTCAAACTCTCGATGTACTGATTTGTGTCGACACCAAAGTGTTCTCGGATAGTCTGGAAAGTGTGCGGGCAGTAGTCGATGAAGAGGGTTCCCTTCCCAAGCGCCGCCTTCGGTCTAGTACGGATCATGTATTCATCCACACCAAGCGACGCGCGGTTTTCTTCCGTGCCCTGCGGCTGCAAGTACAGCTCTTGCTGGTTGGCGCCTGGAGGAAGGTGCTGGACGTCGCGCACAGCTTGAATGATACCGGTGGTTGTGTAGTAAAGCACTTCACAACGCAGCGCGAGGTTCACTTGCGGGCTCAAGTCGACATCCACATCGATATCGGTTTTTTTTGAGTTCCCCTTCGCAACACTACGAGCGATCAGCACGACAAACACGCGTTAAGGGTCACGGAAGCACACAAGAATACACATGACAATGCAAATCACCCACCTGTCGTGCACGTTGTTCATCTGGAACCACACAGCAAAGTCGAAGTAGCCTTTGCAAGTGATCATAAAGTTCATCATCTGCTTGACCTCTTCCGTCTTCGTAGACTGAACGAGGTACGGCACATAGATGGAGAAGGTGAGAGCCCAGTAAATGATGATCGCGATCACGTAGCTGTTCAAAATGGGACAACATGACCAAATGTTCAGTAAAAGTGACAAGGCAAACAACGAGAGGATCTGGATTAATGCACTCACATTGTCACGGAGTGCAGCACTCGCAAACGCATACGGAGCGTCTCAGAGAGACCGGAGTTCAGTCGCTTGTATGCCCAGTAGATGACCCTGCATCATTCAAGCACACATACATTGACAGGACGATGGTTAGACGAACATCAATCGGCTCAAGAGGCAGCACAGTCAACTCACGTGATAGCGTAGACCCAGAACAAGATCAACCACACGTAGAAGAGCAGCCACGACCTGCAGAGAAACACGAAGCAGCACATTATCAGCGCGCGAGACATTGCAGCTAACCATGCAAGAAGACATCTCTTACTGGAAGTTCAGCTTCCACAGGTAGTTCTTCTGGTCAGTCGCAGCCTCCGGCTCGTCCCCGCGCAGCTTACTCTTGCTGTCCGTCCAGCAGTACCCAAACTCAGACTCTCCAGCAAAATCCGGGATCGAAACCAAAATGATCGCCGACACCAGAGCTACACAGTGCAGGCAATCAGCAAGTTAGCCACTGACAAGGGAGCGAAACAGTAAGAGGCGCAAAACGTACCCGTGATCCACACAAACATGTGATATCGTCGCACATTCCGCTTGTAGTCCGTGAACGGACTCTGGAGACCAAAAAGCATGTCGATAGCCATCACGAAGAACCAACTCTCAGAGCTCCACAGAAAGAACTGGGTCAGCGCTGCCGTTGCCGAGCACGAGGCATCTCCAAGTGTCATCCCACACTTCCCGGTTCCGCACTTGTACAACTCTGTAATCAGCAGCACCGACACGAGCCCGATGTCGCAAAGACTTCGGAAGAAAATGATCGGGTTCGGATGCTTTCGCCACGTTGGACGCGTCAGGAAAGTGTACACGACCGACGTACACGAGATCATCGTGATGATACTGCCGCAGATAACGCCAACAGACGTTTTCGCCGAGTTGGTGGCAAACTTGACCGTCACCACAACACCGCCGATCAGCATCAGGAACATCGTCAACTGGATCTTGTAGTTGTTCGCCCAGTGGATCGAGCTGTCCACTTTGATCTTGGCGTGGAACCAGCCGACACCGTCGCCGTTTGGACCCGTTGGCTTCTCCGACTCATAGCTCCCGTTGTCGTAGCTGTCCTCGGAGCTTTCATCGATTCGCTCGCGCTGCGACTGGATATCTGGCGGAAGCCGCGGCGATTTCTTCTTGGACTCGATCGGCGTGTGCATTGATTGATAGTTGTTTCCCGGTCCTCCTGCTGCGCCAGTTGATGACGACGATGATGGTGCACTTCCTACTCCACCGACAATGGCGTTCGAAAAGGTACCGCCAGCGCCACCAGCGTGCTTGTTCTTGCTCGTGCTGTTCACGCCAAGCGAGTCGGACATAGGGAACTGCAGCCCGTTGGTGTTCTTGCTTCCTGTCGGTCTGCTGCCTCCACGCGTTGGTTTCCTGGACGGCGAGCGGTTCGAGAAAGGCGCACCTGAAGACGACGACAACGATGAGGATGGAGACGCAGACGAAGAGCCCGAGACGTCAAGCGCGGGCGGGCCAGTTGGAGGCGGCGGCGGGGGACCTCGACCGAGCAGTGCGGCGCGTCCGAGACTGCGGTCCTGCGGGAGTGGCAAAGGGTGGCGCTCGATCACGCCTTCCGATTCGCGCACACTGTCGCGGTCGGCTGTCGCTGTCGAAATGGGTCGTCGCCCGTACATTCAAAAAGGGGGGGAGAAAGCAGACGCAAACGACCGGAAGCGAGGAAGGTCACGCACACACACACAAGAAGGGGCGACCTCGCTGTCTCTATGAATAGCCGCCGTCCACCTTCACGCGCGAGTCTGCCTGCTTGCTTGTAAGCGCTTGTCTGTAGGGCTTGGTGCTTCTTTCACCCAAACAACACACGAGCGGCAGCAGTGCACACTCACCTCACTCACACACAGCTGCTGCTGCTTCTTCTTCTTCTTCACGCTCGCTCGCTCAATCTCCTGTGCGATGATGACGCTCGAGACGCTCACACTCTTGCTTGCTTCTGGCAAGCAGGCAGAAGTGTGATGTAGGGCAGGGTTGAGTAGGGTTGGCGCTGCTAAAGTAGCGCTATGAAGTGGCACCTTCTGCACCTTTCCCCATTTCAAGTCCTCAAAAAGAAGCCAGGGCAACGGAGGGCTAGGGAAACTCAGCACCAAAATAATCCCCTCTCTCTTTTTATTGGTTGAAAAAACAAACTCAAAAACAGCAGAAAAATGCGACATCAGCAGATGGAATAGAGAGAGGTAGATTGTTGGAGAAGTAGTCAGTGATGGGACTCTTTTGTCTGGCTGTTTGGCAACCTACACGCAGCAAAAAGCGCGCTCTGCTGTTAATTCACGTTAACTCTTGCAGCGACTGAAGAGCGTGGCTGGATATCAATAGACGACATCCTGTTGCTTGTGCGCTTCAGGCGTGGCTGGTTGTCCGTCATGTCTCTTCATCGTTGAGCTCTTCTTCTGCTTGCAAGCCGTCCGTCCCATCGACTCGACGGCGTCGAGTTCACTCTGTGTTCACGAAGAAAAGTGGACGAGAAGAAGAGAGGCAGGCAGACGTACCGCACAGTTCGAAAACTGGTGCGTTTGCTTTGCTCGTGTTACTTCACAGGAGGCGATGTCTCCAATTTTCGATGCTTCGGATTCTCGCGCTGTTCAGTTTCACAAGCTGGATGGGCCAGTGTTGCTTGCTCCATTTTCAAGCATATCACACCAGGTTATCCCGTCGCAGAAAGATGAGTCCAATGGCCAGCAACCTGCCAGTCGGAGAGAGGACGCATGCGGCAAAAGCAGCCCACCTCAGTCAGCATCCACAGCCACCCGCCACTTCCGACAAGGTCCAGAATGCACGAAGATAAAGAAGGATAGACTTCCAAAGGAAACCGGACTGGTTCGCTGTGTCTAGTGAAAACAAGAGGTCTCGAAGAATCTACGCTTCCATGTTCGACTCCAGAGCTTTGATAGTGAACCACCAGCACTGTCCCGAAGAGAAGAACACGCGAGCCTTCAAAGTAGGCAATTGAGGCACGACGCGGAAAACGCGAAAGGAGTCGCCAGAACCACACTTCGAAGGACACTGTCGTGTGCTGCAGAGCAGAGTGGACTTCACTTCCGAAAGTTGATCCGTTGGAGACTGATTTGAAGACTCGGTCACTCTCAACAGTATCACTGCTGTCGAGAAACTGAAAACGCAGGGCTGAGATGCACGAACGAATGGTCGACTTTCTTTCCGTTCTGATGTGTTGTTCGGTTCAATGGAGGATCGAGAAGGTGCGATCCAGTTGCCGATGATTGCTTTTCTTTCGCATCCATCCAAATGAACCCATGTCTGTCTGGTGGTGCATTTTTCTTCGCAACCCAAGAGTGAGATCTGGATAAACCTGTACATGGCGATTCAGCTCTCCATATTTATGCAAGCTCGCTTGGAAGAGGGGACATCGTGTGTGTTGGTGCGTGCTCTTGTGAGGAGAGAGCGTCTCTATCTACTGGACACCACAAGGTGGAACACTTGCTGTCCTCACAAAAGCACTCACGTGTTCGAGACAAGTGCATCGACACCTTCGATGTCAAGATCAGGAAGCCATGATTAAAGCAATACATGGAGATGTGACCATGATCTCAAATATATCCGCAAATGGATATTTTGCATGCAAACAACATATCATGCATTTATGGCTAGATTGTCGTATTCATGGGTGAGTGGTGTGTGACACTTTCATTTTGAGGATCGAGCGAGACATTTCTTAGCTGCACTCAGATCAGTAGATGGATGCTGTGCTCCAAATTGTCAAAATAGGACAACAAATCCACACTCGAGTTGAAATGACTTGCGATGATGGACAAAACAGATGTCTCTCGATTTGAGGACTCGTTTCTCGAATGGAGGGAAAGGATCCTCTCTTTTCAGACGACTCAACTGCATTGACGTTCTCTCCAAACAGCAGTTGACTCGGACTTCCTGAATGGAGGGAGATCGAAAAAGTGCACGCAATCGTTTGAGATCAAAAATACAAAACATGCAAAAATAACATCCATTTTGCACCAAGGTGTTCCAGTGGTGGACTGTTCCCGCTGACATCGAAGGCAATGCGATAGGCGCGAGCGTGAGATCTCCAGGCTACTCGTCAGCAGAGTAGCTCTCGTGGAAGTGATGTCGCAAGAACCATGGATGCTTGCTGACGAAGAGCATTCTCTCTTGACGCGCTGCACAACCTCGACCCGTTCCTCATGCTCGACGAGTTCACCATCGGTCTCCATCACGATGGTCTCGTGCGCCTGGATGTCTTTACTCACATCCGCATCTTTCCCATCGCCTCCAAGATGGACACATTGGAATGCTGGGTTCAGTCTGTGTGACGCACAAAAGTCGCTGTCGCTGCACTTGCTGCACTCCTTTGCTTCTGCTGCCACGGAGTCAGTCCTTGAGCTGGTCGGTCCATGGGTCTTCAGAAAACCCTTGCCATGCGACGGTGCGACAGCGGCTTCTGTCGAGCTCCCTTTTGGACTGAAGTGGACGCTCTTCGAGGTCAAGACTGCTGAACGCCACCTCAAAAGCGCATTCTCCATGTTGCATTGACGACACGAAAGATGACGCTTGTCGTTAGCAGAGAGGTTGCTGTGCACAACCCTTAATGCACGAATTGGTCTTTTTGTTGGCTCGTTGATGACCAACCAGCCGCCTCAAGTAATGCATACTCGTATTTCTGAGGATTTTGAAATAGGATATTGGATGAGTCGAATAATGAAAGCTAAGAGGTAAATACTTGAGAGAGTTTATGCACCATCGTTACAAAATGAGCACCTTTTTAATATCAATGATGGGGCTTTTTAGAGACACTCGACCTTTATCAGAACGCGTTCATCCAGTCACTCATTACAGAAGGATCTCCAGCTTTCAAAGGCAAAATAACCTCGGGCGGTTGCTCTCTCCGAGGTTCTTTTCGATTTCCCCCTTCGCCCCCTTCATCTCCGTCCGCCCGCTCACACTCTTTGTTTTGCTTTGTGAGCGCAGAAACTATTCTGCTTTTTGCGTTTTGAGGCAGCGAACGAACGCCAAGCGACTCGCAAAGAGGCAGCAGGCAAAGAAGCAATCGAAGGACGCCGTCTGCGCTGGTCCGTCGAAGCAGACAGACAGACGCAGCTCGCAGTCGCAGACACGCAGTGCAAAGCTAGTCGTGGCTCTGTGAGTGAGAGTGTGCGGCTCTCGTGTCTCTCTCGCTTTGGGTGGAAGCGGGTTCTTCTCATAAATAGACAGACAGCGATCCAGACGACTTGAAGCTGCACTTTCGGCGGATTGCGAAAGCAGATACACACACTAAGGTGCTTGTGTGGGTGTGCGCGCATTGAAGCGATAGATAGAGATCAAGGCACGGAACGCGTCTCCTGACAGCAGGAGCGAGGCGAGATGGGCGACTTTCCTCCTCCGCAGCAGACGAGCGTCAAGGCGTCCGAGCTGGTGCATCGCGCGGTCGACAAGAGCTACGAAGATTTCCGGTCGCTGCTCATGCAGCTGCCGTCGATGCGCGAAGACGAGCGTCGCGAGCCGCTGCTGAAGCATCTGCAGGACTCGCGGAAGCGCTTTGCGCAGCTTTTAGCGGTGATGAAGTGGTCGGTCCAGTCGCCGCTTCTTCAACAGTGCGATAATTTATTAGTGCAGGCGGAAGGGTACCGCAACCAAGTGAACGAGACGAACGACCGCCTGTTTTTCATGCACGCGGACTTGGACCGAGCGAAGGAGAGGCGATACGACTTGAGCACTGCAGTGGACGTGCTCTTCGGCGGCAGCTACTTGCGCTTCCCGACGATCGCCAAGAACGCGATGTACCCACGTGAGCTCCCGGAGGTTGACACTGAACAAGCAGCGAAAGAGGTCGACGACATTATCCGGTTCCGACTGATTGAAGCTGAGATCCCGGAACAGTTCACAAACATCCACCTGGAAGGCGGCTTCGTCACGTGCGAGGCAGAGGGGGAGTTCGAGATCGTGCTGACTATCCAGGGCAAGGAGAACGACTCGCTGTGGCGGGTAATAAGCGTGAATACCGCGCTGACCGATCCGAAGGCATTTGAGGCGCACTCCAAGGCGGCATCTACGAGTGCACTTCGAATTATCAAGACCAATGCGCCGAACCCTGTGCATTACAACCACTTGAAGAACTTGGTCCAGCGCGCAATGAACAAGTCCGACGCTCCGTTTGTCGACGCATTCAAGGTCATGCGCGAATTCTGCTCTTCGCTCGCGCTCCAGATCTTGCTTTCTCAAGGGAAACTGCTGATGGAAGGACGCTGGAAGAACCGCGTGATGGTGAAACACCATCGAGACCAAAATGTGCTCGACATTTGCTATTGGCCGAAGGCGTGTGTGAAGAAAGAAGCAGATACGACGACTGACCAGCAGCGTCTCTTTCTGCAACTGAAAGAATCCATGGCATCATCTCAAAAAGAGTCATCGTCGCTGCCGCCGTTTCCCGAATCCAGTCTGTGTGTACGCCTCGCGTTCGACCCAGAGAAGAGAAAGTTGCTCGCAGTCAGCCTGAGTCCGTCGCTTCCTCCAAACCTGCCTGGGAAAGCCAACTTGTTGAAAGCGCTCGAGATTCCGTCCAACATGTTCTTGCTCAGTGCCGAAAACCTGCTGATCGCTGCGATGAGAGCTCACGTGTCAGCTGCGCTGTTTTGCGTCGGCAGGCTTCTCGTCGTTGATCCTCCCGATGCGAATGGTCACACGCAGCTTGTCTCTGGCGAAAGCGTGAAACTGCTATGCACAGATTCCAGTCTTCGCGTCTCTCGCTCTGACATTGGCGGTCTTCAAGAGTTCTTAGAGCTGACATTCGACATGCGCGAAGGGCAGTTTGTGTCGAATTGTGTCGCAGCAGCTAAAAATCCGATGGTGTCCGGAACGATCAAGCAACTGGAGCGCATCCTGAACACCCAGTGCAAGATCGAAGTTGGAAGCGCAGACAAAAGTGTGCCGAGCGACTTTGCTCTCGTGTCGGGCGACGGCAAGAGCGAGAAGGCGAACGAGATGATCCACACAAGCGTGCGGAAGGCTCTTTGCGAAATTGTCGCCCACGAGATTGCACAAGTTGGAGTGTCTCTGAAGGGCATTGAGGTGTTACGGAACGTGAGTTTGAACTGGGAGCGCTACATTTTGTTCCGAAAGCAGCATGGCGGCCAGACTGAAGACTTGACGATCTCGGAGACCGCGCTGTACTTCCAGTTGACAACATCCAAAGAGTCGACGTGCTACTTGGTGATTGAGATCGACAAGTACGCCGAGGTGGACGGTATCAACGCAGCGATTCACGAAGTTGCAGAGGTGGAAGAGTACATCCGACTTCCATGCTTCTCGTTGCTGCAAACGAGCGCTGGTGTTGGCGGGCAAGCTGCAGGTGTCCAGTTCATCCAACGGTTCAGCGCTTTCAAGAAGGACGACTTGCATCCGTCTCTTCACCGTCGCAACGAAATGAGTGTAGGAAGTGGACTGCCCAGTGGCAGCAAGAAGCGATCGCATGAAGAATCGACATCTTCGGAGAGACGCTTGAAGAAAGTACCTGGTGCGCATTCGCGTGACCTGCCGGATGAGAAGCTGCCAATCCGAGAGTTTGAGCAAGGCGGTGAGCAGGTGTCCCAGCCTTCCGTGCCTCACATCGCCTCCGTTCTGCTGCACGTGATCAACATGTGCAGCGAGCGCATCCAGCTGCAGCACTTTGTCAACTTTGCTCGTCGTCGAAAATCTCGCATTCGTTACTCGGGAGAAGCTGGGACTGGATCTGGGGAAGGAACAGGTGGGCAAGTGGTCACACTCTCGTTCCCAGAAAAAGTTAACGCTGATCCGCTGAAGATTATCACGATCCAAGGTCATTTGAAGCACGGTGGCGGGTTCGAGCTCAGTCTTCAGCTGGCGCGACAGCCTTTCAAGTTTGTATACCCGAAAGAGCCGAAGCATCACCTTCTTTCCGAACGACCTCACTATGTCAACTCAAGTGGTCATCTTATCTTCAAATATCCGAGCTCGGTAGTGATGAGCGATTTGCTGAACGAGAATCCGCTGGAACTCTTCATGGTGGAGCTTATCTGCGTTGTGAAGCCGTTGTGCGAGCTGGCAGCGAAGTTGGAGAAGATTCTGGCGGCTGCGGGGCGGTACACAAATGAGATCAAGAACGACGGTCATTTCTACGTCGAGAGCGCCGACCCTTTTGCGATTGTGCTTGCTTGCCGAGCTCAGAACCCTCGCCAGTGCATTGCTGCAGGGTCTACCCCGGACGGATTGGTCACATATAGAGTCACGATTCAATTCAAGCAGAAGATGGGCTTCGTGGTGAACTACAGCCACAAGGCGGAGCATCCGCTGATGCATTTCATCCAGTCTGCACTCAACGGACACAGCGATCCTGCGCAATTGATGGAGGCACTGGAGCGCACGTGCATTCCGATGGGTATCTTGGCGAGCGTGGTGGAGTCGCAGCTGCTCTGTGCAAAGTACTACCGTCAAGACGCAGTCCCAACGAAAGAAAGCCCAGGCGCGCAATCGAATGGCGTGAAGATGTTCGGTGTGAGTGGGAAGAAGGGCGGCAAAGGCATGAAGCTCGGATACAAATTCAAGCTCCCTGGTGAAGACAAAGGGTACTACGCTGAGAAGTCGTACGGCGGAGACGACAAATCCTTCGTTCCTGCCGAGCTGGTTCTGATTCCTCGCTCGCAGACCCACGTCCGCTTATCCTACGGAGATCGGTGTGCCGTAGATATTTATTTTCTGGAGGTATGCGTATGTCTCTGCTGGCTTTTTCATTTGTTCCCGAACGTTGACTGATGCGTTGTGTGTGGTTGTGTTTGGGATACATTGCAGAATCGGACGGTGAAGATGCAGAGCTCGTCGAGTGGCGTGCGCGTTCCCAGCTGCCCTGCCGAGAAAGGGATTGTCGTGGATTCTCAAAATTTCGCAGAGAAGTTGCGCAACACCCTGTCCGAAATGGCGTCCGTGTAGAAAAGAGATGAAATGAAAAGCTGGAAGGCTGACTTTGGTTTTGGCCAGCCACGCGCAAATCTGCCTTTTCCGAGTGTTCAAGATGTGACAATGGTGATGGTGGTGGACAGCAGCGAGAACCAGCAGCAGCAGCTGAAGACACACGCGCGCCATTTTCTGCGGCAGCGTGGAAACCGATCCGTCCTCCAACAACAAACCTACCTATTCTGCTCCTCTGTGGATACAAGAACAACACAAAGAGCGATTCAAGAAAAAAGCAACAAGCAGATTGTTTAAACCCAAAAACTGTCTTTTTGTCATGACTTCCTTGATTACCTCAACATCATTGCAATGTTCACTTCAGGCACAAGCCACGCACGTGTTCATTCGCATCGCGTGGTCGTTTATTCCTGGGCTTTGAACGCCTCGAGAATGTTCTTGCGCAGCGCAAAGAGCTTCTTCTTCTGCGCCGCGACGTTCTCGTTCGCGAGCAGTCCTTCGAGGCGCTTGATCTCCGCGTCGACGTACTTCTCGCCCTTGGCGATAACCTTCTTGATCGCCTTGATGTACAGGTTGCCGTGCTTGGCGGCTTCGCCCTCGAGCTTCTCGACCAGCGACTCGGCCTGCTCCAGCACGCTCGACGTGATCTCACCGGTCGCCGAGATGATCACGTCCAGCTCCTTCACGCGACCAGCCTCCGCAGAGAGCTCGCCCGTCGCCGTGCGGTGCGTGCCGGCGTGCTCGTTGATGAACTCAATGAACGAGTCCTTGTCGCGACCGCCCGAGTAGTCCTCTGGGTCGTCCGAGCCAGGCGCGAAGTACTTGATCGTCGGGTAGCCGTTCACGCCGTAGCGGGACGCGACCTCTGGGTGCGCCGTGGCGTCCATCTTGGCGACGAGCACGTTCTCTTCACCGCTGAAGATCTTCCCAACCTCTTCGTACGTTGGCGCGAGGCTCTTGCAGTGACCGCACCATGGCGCGTAGAACTCCACGAGCGCGTGCTTCTTCGAGTGGATCACTTCAGCGTCAAAGTCCTGCGTGCTGAGCGCGGCGACGAAGCTTGGCGGCTTGGCGATGCGCACGTTCGAGCCAGCCTTCTCGTTCAAGAACGCGGCAAAGTCGTCCTCCGAGCGGCCGCCCTTGTAGTCGTCTGGGTCGATCGAGCCCTTCGGGAAGAACTTGATCGTCGGGAACCCGCTCACGCCGTAGTTCGAGCCGAGCTCCTTGTGCGCGTCCGCGTCCACCTTGGCGACCACGACGCTCGCTTCTTTCTTGAACGACGTCGCGACCACTTCGTACACTGGCGCGAGGTTCTTGCAGTGGCCGCACCACGGCGCGTAGAACTCCACGAGCACGTTCTTGGAGCCGTCCACCACCTGGTCAAAGTTCTCCGGGGTCAGCACGACCACGTCCGAGCCCGACACGACAGTCGCGAGCGCCACAGCGGCGAACGACGCGAGCAGCTTCCACATCTTTGCTGTTCTTGGCTTGACGCAAAATCGCAAATGTGTGTATGAGAGCTTGGATACTAAACGCCAGCTTGACAAGCGTGAGCTTCAAGCTCCAAAAATTGGACTAGAAGCTCATCAAACTTCAGTGAGTGTGTTTTGAACAGTTTGACTTGGAGTTTGTATGCTCTGCGCTGCTTCTTCTGGCTGACACGTGGCTCTGGAAACCCTCTCAAAGGCGATGTGGAGCGACCCAGACAAGAATGTGGCTCGAAGGGTTCAAAGTCAGCACTCACAACAGCTCATCTCAATTGATCGACGCACACGAAAAGAGGATAGAAGTCATTCACCAACAAGCTACACGAAGACACCAGCAGCAGCAGCAGCAGCGACAGAAGCATAAGAATGCTGCGGATTGCACGACGACCAGCGCTGCGAGCGCTCTGCGCCTCCAAGCAGCTCTGTCGCGCGCTCTCGCTGACGCCGAGCACCAGTGACGAAGCTGCCAAGAACCTCTTTTTCACCACGCGTGAGTTGGATGGGTTGACTCTGTGTATGTATACTGTCGGGAGTGTGGCGCTGATGCTTCTGCGTGTGCAACTGCATCTGCGTAGGTGAACAGATCGCTGGGCGTGAGGTGGTGGAGGAGATCGGGATGGTGTCGGCGGCGGCGGTGCGCTCCAAGTCGGTGCTGAGCGACATGTACGTCGCGCTCGCCGGGTTGTTTGGCGGTACGTCGTCATGTTCTCGTTGTTCCATCGCTCTCGTATTCGCGCAAGAGTCGTTTCGTGGTACTGCTGGCGACTGCATGCCGAACTGACCTGTGCGCGTGATGCGATGCAGGCGAGGCGATTTCGTACACGTCGCTGATGAACGAGACGATGGAGGAGGCGGTGCACCGCATGCAGTTCGCGGCTCAGTCGCAGGGTGCGACCTCCGTCGTGAACGTGCGCTTCGACTCGAACACAACGATGAACCGCCTCGTCTTCGGCTTGCACTGCTCCGTGATCTGCTACGGCACAGCGGTGCGCTGCCGTCCTTCAGCTGCAGCGCCAGCATCGGTGGTGTCCGCTGGTTCTACGTCGGTCACCGGCACCGCCGAGTAGACTTTTTGATTAAGGAGGTTTTGAACCAGTGCATCCATACAAACGGATATGACCGATCAACCGACAGATTGATGCTGGATTCTCATCACGCCGCTCTCTTGCGACCAGCGCTCGCGACTTTGGTGCGTCGCGTTGATGTGGACGCCACACTCGAGCACCATCGACAGGTCGTGGGTTGGGACGTTGACATTGGCGTTGGTGGCGGCTTCAATACCCGAGTGGCTCGTACTTGCTGCGTCTCTAGCAATTGCTGCACTTCCTTTGTGCTTGGATCTGAAGCCGCCGCCAAAGTGCAGACCGCCTTCGCTCTGCAGGAACTTGTCCCGTTGCAGCTGCTTCAGCTTGCTCTCGCTCTCGCTCTCGTGGTCGAGTTCGTTCTCCTCCTGGTTCACCTGCTTCTTCTGAAGCAGCAGCTCCTTCTCACTGACGAGACTCTCCCTTCCAAGCACACCAGCACTTGCAGCTACAGCCTTCTCATCATCAGCGCCATTCTTGGTGCTGCTACTGTCGAGCCGCAGCGTCGCGAGGAAACTCGACCGCTTGACGCTCTTGATGCGAGACATCGCTGCGAGGCGCCTTGTTTGACGCGTAGTGCTTGGCGCGCGAGCCCAGCAGGAACGCCAGGGGGATGTGGTCGTTCGCGATCGTCTGCTGCTGCTGCGGTGACGATGACCGCCGACCAGCCATGAGGGGAGCGTACTACGTTCAAGCAAAATCGGTTTGACTCGAAGTATCGAAGCCTCAGCGCGAAGTTTGGCGGTGAGTCTATTTCGATGCGAATCATGTTCTTTGGCTCGAAATCTCTGCAAAATTAGTTTCCGGGCTGTCCAATCTGTCGGACATCTTTAGGCTCCTGGAGTGCTTGTTGCCTCCCACCGCGACCTACCTGCGTGGCTGATGACTGCCTATTGCACACACAAACACATTCGCTGCAACCGCTTGGCTTTGAGAAAGCGCAGGCAGTCAGCGATAGATAGATTGGGAGTAAGTAGCCTTATTGCCGCAGAAGAGGTCGCGGAAATGGGCTGCTGTCCAGGGGGAACGACTGCCGCGGACGACGAACGCGCGCTGAAAGAGAAAGTTGCGAAGAACGGGCTCGTGCCCAGAAGCCAGCGCAAGTGAGTGAGAACCCGCCATTTGGAAGAGCTCAATGCGCGCTTGTTTGGGCTGTTGGTGCTTACCATGGATGTGAAATGCATCAGATGCCGGGATGTGCTCTGCTGTCTGCTCTTCCTCGTCTACTGGATCGCATGGTGAGCCATCGCTGCTAATCTGCCAATCCTCTATCCTCCTTTGTGGTAATGGAGTACTAACAACCTTGCAACTTGGACACGTAGGTCGTCGTCGCGATCCTAGCCGTGCAGACCGGCAAGCCGCTGAGTCTGATCTACGGCAAGGACTACAACGGCGACATCTGCGGCGACGGCAACCTGACCGACTTCAAGCTCACGACGTACCCTCGTTTGGACCAAGACCTGCTCACCGCAACCGCCGCAGGGATTAACGACGTCTCGAGCATCGAGTTCTTTGGCGTCTGCGTGGCTTCCTGTCCACTCGCGGACTCGAAAGTGTGCACATACGACAACACGAGCTGCTGGGTCTCGGCGCAGGACACCACCGCGATGCTCTATCGCTGCATCCCAAACGACTCGCAGAAGAACGGGACGATCCTCGCCGAGATCTGCATTGACCCCGAGGGAGCCGACCCGTCCTGCACGAACGCCAAGTTCCTCAACAACGAGTGCTCGACAGTCTGCCACAGCAAGCGAATCCAAAAGCCGGTCTGGGAAGTCGAAGCCACGACCGCGAACCCGCTCACCGAGCAGCTCCAGGGAGTGCTCCAGGTGCTCGGATGCTTTCTGAACCACATGAACGCTGCGAAATGGCTCATCCTGGTTGTTGGCGGCGGCGTCGCGATGGCGCTCGGTGTGGTTTGGCTCGTGGTGCTGCAGTTCTTTGCCGGGTGCATGGTCTGGCTCACGTGTCTGCTCGTGCTGCTGGTGCTGGTGCTCATGAGTCTCTTCTGCTCGTTCCGCTCGGGGATCATCAGCACTGACGCGCTCAGCGGTCTCTCATTCCTGGCCACTACGACTGATGGATCTGGTTCTGGATCTGGATCTGGTAGTAATGGTGACTCAACAGCTGCGGTGGACATCAGTGTCTCCACGGACGAGACGTCACAGTTACAGTTCAAGGTCGCGGAGTATTTCGTGTGGACACTCTCGGCGATTGTCCTCCTGTTGTTGATCGCGCTGCGCATCCACATCACGATCGCGATCATCCGCGAGAGCTCCAAGGCGATCAAGACGCTGCCGCTGCTGCTGCTCTGGCCGTGGTGCTCACGCTCTTCTTGGTGGCGCTCGTCGTGTACAGCGTCGCGATCGCCGCGTACCTGGTGAGCTCGGACGACCTCGCGGCGGTCGTCGAGGACTCGACTGCGCAATTCACGAACCTCACAGCCGCCTACAATACCAGCAGTCTTAGCATTAACGGCTTCAACGTGACGGAAGTGAGTGCGTCCGCCAAGACCACGCAGCAGGTCCTGCTCGCGTACCGCGTGTTCGGGTTCCTCTGGACGAACCAGCTGCTCCAGGCGATCTCGATCTGCGCGATCGCCGGCTCCGTCGCGCAGTACTACTGGACGGCTCCATCCGATGGCGGCCGCAGGAAACTGGAGTCGAGGTTCCCGATCGCCAGAGCTGTGCGCAACACGCTGCGCTACT
>JAASFO010000270.1:0-28302 GCA_023333815.1 Globisporangium recalcitrans
AAAGCGCAACCACAAGCAGCGGCGAGTGCATAGCGCCAGGCAGCAGACAGCTGCAAGATCTAGAGACCGAGAGACTGCGGACAGCACAACCACGCGCGCTCTCCTGCCGTCCTTCTCTCACATAATCCAGCAGGAGCCGCCATCAGATCGCCATGCTGCTCAGCGCCATGCGAAGCAAAGCGCGCCACGCTGCCGCGACGAGTCAGGAGAAAGCGCCAGCGACCGCGAAGAAGCAGCGATCGATCCACGACTTCTTCGCACAGTACGTCTTGCATTCCTTGCTGAGTGTGCGCTATTGTTCAAGCGACAGTTGGACTCATGCTCACCTCGAATGTCACTGCCCAGGGACATTGTGCGTGAGACTGCACGGAAGAAGCGCGAGCCAGCGGCTGCGAACCGCATCGCGAACGCAGACGTCGAGCCTGTGACGAAGCGCATCGACTACGACTCGTCGAGCTCGGGCGGCATGGACGACGAGAGCAGCGAGGCGAACTCGGTGTCGCAGACCAGCGAGGTCGCGCTCAACCATCAGCCAAAGCCAAAGAAGATCGACTTTTCCAGCCAGCGTAGCGAGCCTGACGGCGAGCCGAATGAGATCTCTGGCGGTGGGTTTGGTAGCGGTGGTGGGTACGCACGATCTGTCGTCAGCTCACAGCAAGGGCTCTTCCTCGAGAACCTGTCGGCGCCGCATTTCAACCGCATGTACAGCCAGGACGAGATGGACTTCCTCACGCCGCTCGACCAGCCTGTGATGCACTTGTCGCACCCGACCACACCTTCGCCACTGAAGAAGCGCCAGCGACGCAACGATGATGAGCATGGCGACGATAACGCGATTGGCTTTGGCGTCGACCGGATCCGCGAAGAAGAGGTGCAGAACCTGACGCAGGACATGACGCACATGGACGTGCGCCATCACATGGGCGTGCAGCCACCGCCGAGCTTCTCGAGCGACTCGATGCCGTCGCCACGGCATTTCCTGGCACCCACGCCGCACAAGTTCACAGAGACGCCCGCAAAGAGCTTCTTGCCGGGCAAGCGGCGATCCCGACCGATCAGGTATGCTGCACTTTCCTATTATATTGTGTGAGCGTGTGACTCTGAAAGAACAAGTGGCCAACCGAATGTACGACTGCTCGTGTGTATCCGTCTTCACCCATACAGCAATGGGGGTGCGAGCAGCAAGACCAGCTTTCTGACCATGGAGTCGTTTGTGAACCCGTTCGCGCCGACCCCCGCGTCGGACTCGAAGAAGAAACGCTCGAACCGCAAGCGGCAGTCGTTCCCGGCGACCTGGGGCAGTGGACTCAACACGGCGCCGCTCTCCAAGTACCTAGCGGACTTCAGCGAGCTGGAGCTCATCGGTTCGGGCTCGTTCTCGAAAGTGTTCAAGTGCATGAAGAAGATCGACGGCTGGGTCTACGCGGTCAAGAAGAGCAAGCGCCACTTTCGAGGCAAAGCCGACACGTGAGCTCTCTACATCACAGTTCCGTTATGAGCCTCCTTGAACGACAGTGTGCATCTGCTAACCCATGTGCGTGAATTTGGATCTTATGTACAGTGAGCGAGCCCTGCGAGAAGTCCAAGCGCTGGCGGCGCTGAGCTCGAGTCGACACGTGGTGCGATACTTTGACGCGTGGATCGAGGACGATCTGCTGTACATCCAGCTGGAGAGCTGCAGCGGCTGCAGTCTCGGCGGCTTGCTCGACAAGTTCAAGCCCCACCACATCCCCGAAGCCGTGCTCTGCAAAGTGCTCTGCCATATCGCCCAGGTGCTGGCAAAATGCTTGGTATTTGATACTGTAAGCCAAAGGTTGGGACTTTGGATGGCTGACTCGTGATGCTTGTGTGTGTCTCTGTGTGTAGGCGCTGCACGACATGCACTCAAAGAAGATGGTGCACATGGACGTGAAGATCCAGAATGTGCTCGTCGCTGATGGAGACATCTACAAGGTATGAACAGAAAAAGTGTAGAGTTTGTTGCTTGGTCTGCGGTTTGCTGACGTGGATCTCGGGAATATTATGATTTGCTTGATGAACTCAGCTGGGGGACCTGGGCACAGTGGCGCACATGGACGGCAGCATGGAGATCACCGAGGGCGACAACCGATATCTGAGCCGGTGCGTACCATGAGAGACTTGCACCTTGTCTTGTGCTATTATTGCATGCTGCTTTGTGCTGAACTTGCACGTGTCTGACAATCCTTTCTGTTGCGCACTTGGTCTCAAACAGAGAGCTCATGGAGGGGAGTCGCACGAACTTGCGAGCGGGCGATATTTTCGCGCTCGGCGCCACGATTTACGAGCTGGCGCTCGGGGCGACACTGCCGAATGGTGGTGAAGACTGGCAGCGCATCCGCGACGGCGACCTGGTCATGTTCCGGTACGAAATCTCTCTTTTTTGTCGTTTTGGATGTTGTGATGTTGTGATGCGGGCTGGGCTTTTGACCTGTGACTCATTTTGTAAACGCTTGTGTGCTTGCTTGCCTCAACAGTCAGTACTCGAACTCGCTGCAGCACCTGATCGCGAGCATGATGCACCCAGATCCGCTACAGCGGCCGCTGGCGGAAGAGATTTTGCAGCACGAGGTGGTGCTGCCCTTCCGCTCGTGAGCAGGAGCAGCAGAAGTTACAGTATTTACATGTGATAAGAGAGAGCGAATGGAGGCGAGAGCTCTGGAAAACGTCCATGGACGTGTTGATTCGAGTTGGTTCAACTGTGTTTGTACATCAAATGGATGGAGCAAATGGCTCCATACAGGAGACTGACCTTTTCCTGTCATCGCCCCGATTGTGGAGGTGCGTTGGTTTTGTGAAATTGGAAATGGGTGGAGGCTGAGTACGCCAGCAAATCAGGTGACCAACTCAGCTCACCAAGTGATGTCATAGTGACGATAAGGAGTTGGATGGGTCTTGAATAGAGGGAGCGACTGCAGCGCGACAAGGCGAGATTAAAAGGGGCCTCTTTGTTCGAATGGCTTCTTCAGTTTGATGCTGTCCGTTTTGAGATTAAAGTCGGTGAGCGCGTGTTTGAGACCTGCGGGAACTGATAATCGATTTTGGGAACTGGGGAAACAACGACCACGGAAGTTACAAAACAACGACTGCAACAGAACAAGCCACCAGCCCCAGCCCTAGCAACACCCCACATACTGAAGCCAAGTCACTCGCTCCTGCAGCACATACATCCTTCAACAAAACAGCAAGCGATCTTGTGCTACTCAGCAAGAAAAGCCATCACGCTTGCACCACAACAGCTCAGCTGCGCGAGACTGCCAGCACGCTAGCAGCAGCATCAGTGGTCTCAGCTCGTTCACTTCACTTCCGCTCCGGCCACGAGACCCAGAGAGACCAGCAGTCCGCCATGGCGTCCGCCTCCACCAGCACCGCAGATGCCGCGCCGTACGAGTTCCCGTCGCTGACCGAGATCAAGCGCGCGCTGCCCAGCGAGTGCTTCGAGTCGTCCGTGCCCCTGTCGCTCTACTACACCGCGCGCTCGTTAGCGCTCGCCGGCTCGCTCGCTGTGGGACTCGCGTACGCGCGTGATCTGCCGCTGCTGCAGGCGAACGCGCTGCTCGACGCCGCGCTCTGCACGGGCTACGTGCTGCTGCAGGGCGTCGTGTTCTGGGGCTTCTTCACGGTCGGCCACGACTGCGGCCACGGCGCGTTCTCGCGCTCGCACGTGCTCAACTTCAGCGTCGGCACGCTCATGCACTCGATCATCCTCACGCCGTTCGAGTCCTGGAAGCTCTCGCACCGCCACCACCACAAGAACACGGGCAACATCGACAAGGACGAGATCTTCTACCCGCAGCGCGAGGCGGACTCGCACCCGGTCTCCCGCCACTTGGTGCGTTCTTACTCCCTGTGTTGCCGCCGTGCTGTGTGTTCGCTTACAATGTGCTAATTCCAATTGTGCGATGCGGTTGTGTTGCTTTTCAGGTTATGTCGCTCGGCTCGGCGTGGTTCGCCTACCTCTTCGCGGGCTTCCCTCCTCGCACGATGAACCACTTCAACCCGGTGAGTCGCTCGGTCTGCTTGTGTGTGTGTGTGTGTGTGGGGGGTACCACATTTTGCTGTTTGCATGGCACAACCATCCTGACACTTGAGTGATCACATCCTCTTGCCACTTGTCTCTACGTTGTAGTGGGAAGCGATGTATGTGCGTCGCGTGGCCGCTGTGATCATCTCGCTCGGCGTGCTCTTCGCCTTTGCGGGTCTGTACTCGTACCTGACCTTCGTCTTGGGCTTCAAGACCATGGCGATCTACTACTTTGGTCCATTGTTCGTCTTCGCCACGATGCTCGTGGTGACCACGTTCTTGGTACGTGGCTCTTGCCTCTTCTGCCCAATGTCAATGGCGACAACAAGCTGACAAAATGCTCTATTGTACTACATTTCTTCTGCAGCACCACAACGACGAAGATACCCCATGGTACGCGGACTCGGAGTGGACGTACGTCAAGGGCAACCTCTCGTCCGTGGACCGCTCGTACGGCGCGCTGATCGACAACCTGAGCCACAACATCGGCACGCACCAGATCCACCACCTGTTCCCGATCATCCCGCACTACAAGCTCAACGACGCGACGGCGGCGTTCGCCAAGGCGTTCCCGGAGCTCGTGCGCAAGAACGCGGCGTCGATCATCCCGACGTTCTTCCGCATGGCCGCCATGTACGCCAAGTACGGCGTGGTCGACACGGACGCCAAGACGTTCACGCTCAAGGAAGCCAAGGCTGCCGCCAAGACCAAGTCGAGCTGAGCGACCAATTGGCCAGTCACTCGATCGTACTTCAGTCGCACTCTGCTAATGAGCGTTTAGAGACAAAGATCTGGACAAAGGGAAGATGACGATGAAGATAAATGCATGCAAGAACGCATCAATGTGGCTAACTGGACCAGCATCAACTGTCGTTTATGAAGGACTGAGCGAAGGAATCAGGACGCAAGCAAGCGATCTTGTGCATCCTGGTTCAGTGGCTGCATCACGCACACAAAAGTGATGAGAAGCTGCTGCCTAGTGTGAGTAAGGTCATCAAGAGCGATCTTTGGTGACTTTTCTGAAGTTCTTTCGACTGGAAGTTCGGAGGAATTCTCAGCGAAAGTGGAGACAGAAGCGCGCGCGCTTCACAGTTGCTGTTGCTCAATATTCTGACAGGACGAAACTGCCAGAGCCAGTCAGTCAACCAACCAACCAGCAAATCAACAGCAGTCTCGTCTCTTGACACAAGGATGCGCAAAGATGTCCGTCGACTCTCTTCATGACACATGAGATCTTGTATAGAGGTGACACGATCAGGACTGACGACAACCAATCTGGCTGGAGAAGAAGCAGCTCGGAATGGATCGATCCATCGTGTGCTGAGAGAGACGAGCAGCACTGTCGACTCGTTGCTTCCGCTGCATAGGGACGGACATGCAGGATCTTCCCAGAGTGCTCGGATCCTGTACTTTTGGCAATGGCCAGTCCAGAGCTCCCTCTCTGTGCCTTCTTCATGCGAATTCGTGGACAAAGCGTCGAGATGATTTTGCGACTGCGCGAACGTCCGGCCATGCAACCAACCCCTTTCTGTCTGGTTCTTTGGCAGCTCTTTATCTCGGTTGCTGAGCCGCATCACCACCAAATGAGAGCTTGTTTGATGGCGACAAGAGAGAGCAAAGAGCGCTTGTCGCCAAATGGGAGGAAGGCGATGGTTGCAAAAGCAGCGATATCCAAAGGAGAAAACACAGAGCTCAGCTCCAAATGGGAGGAATGATGAAGAAAAAAAGTAAGCGCATCGTCCGTCGACCGCGTATTCCTGTTGGTTCGTTTGGTATCTTCTACTCTCTATCGTTCGAGGTTCTCTGAGGATCACGCGCGTTCCAGGCAAAGGCTTCGCAGCGAATGGCCGACGCCAAAACTTTCTCTCTCTCTCTGTTTTTCTACACAACGACAAAAAATCCGCAAGAGGAGGCGATTGGCAAGGGCGGCTTGGGTGGCAGCTTGGGGACTGGGCGAGAGAAAGACGAAGAAGACGTCTGCACGCGCGCGCGAGGAACGAACGACGGCGACACGAGCTGCAAAGGAGGTAGTGAGCGCCAGGCAGACGAGCAAGCACCTTGGGGGACGACGACCAGCTACTCACTGCGTTCTGTCTGTCATCTCGCAAACTCCCCAGGATGCCCTCTCCACCACTCCGCCACACACGCACACACGCTCTCGATCTCGCTCTCGCTCATGACGGCCACATACACATTCACGCACTCTTGACACCACTCTTTCCAACTCCACACTCCGCTTCGCTTCGTTTTCCGTCAACACGCCACCCACTTCTGTCTAGACACCACCGCCGATCCGTTTGCTCGCTTGATAAAACTTACAGGAGCAAGACGTTCTCCTTGGGCGTGATGCCGCCGCCGTAGGCGTCCAGAGTACCTTCAGGGGTCTCCACGACCGCTTCCTTACCCTTCTTGAGCAGACGCACGCCGGCGACCACCGCGACGATGGCCAAGCAGCCCACGACGATAGCGATGATGGACGTGGCCGCGAAGCCGCCGGTCGAGTTGGTTGACTCGCCCTTGCTCGTCTTGGAGTCGCCGTCAATGTCGTTCAGGGTCTGCTGGGAGTTGACGTGCTCCACCGACTGCGAAGGGGTTGGCGTTGGCGATAGAGCTGGAGATGGCGATGGGGATGGGGATGGGATCGAGTCCGACGAGCCCGAGGAAGACTTGGAGCCGCGGAGTCCCGCCGACGAGCCTGCGGTAGAGGAGGCAGTCTTCTTGGGGGCAGAGACGGCAGCGTCTTGGCTGCCGATGGCCGACGTCGTGCCGCCCGATTTCACTGGGTCCGCGCCGTCGAGGTTTCCAGGGGCGACTGTTGCCGTTGGCGAGGACGTCGTGCTCTCGCTTCCCTTGCCTGTGGCGCCGCTGTTGTTAGCGTTGTTGTTGCCGTTGTTAGCATTGTTGTTGCTGTTAGCATTGTTGCTGCTGTCCGTCGTGGACGTGGTCGTCGTAGTGGTGGCCGTCGACTTCAGGTTGATGACCTTGCCGCCGCGGGTGAGCGAGCCGTCCGCGTTCACGTATGCCACGTCACCGCGTCCCGCAGCGACGCAGCCCATGATAGCCTCGTTGTTGGGCAGGAGCGCGCAGCCTGTGTTCGAAGGGCATGCGCCGACACCCTGCGGGAGTCCAGACGCGCTGTACGTGCCGGAGCACGGCGCCGAGCTCAGACAGTGCACTTCCGGATCGTCGAGCACACTCACTGGGAACGTGCCAGTCGGGCAGCCTGCATCGACACATTTACACTGTCAGCAAACACATACATTCGCATGCGCACAGAGGCGCCACACTAAAAGGCGCTCCACGACGTACCATCGATGAAGAGCGCGCGGGTGGAGGAGCTGCTGCACATGAGCACTCCCGCGAAGAGGAGCTGCTTCCACATGCTGCTTTGCGTTGCTTTCGTTTTTCTGCTTTTCGTCCTTGAGAGAATCGACACGCACACACAAACACACCGAGGCGCTTGTAGTGTCTGTCTGCTGGGTGAGCTTGGGAGCTGCTTAGCCTCTCTCTCTCTCTCTCTCTCTCTCGTGAAGCGCTTGTGCGTGCGTTGCGTTGTTGCTTGCGGCGCTCGCGTGTACCAAACCAAATGATGGTGTTGGTCAAGTGGTTTGTAGGAATCGCAAACCCCAGAAATGAGCGACGACGGATGTAGAGGTTTGCAGCGCGCGCAACTCGCTTTGCTCACCGGCTGGCATCAAAGACGCAGGCAAGCGAGCGTGTGTGAGTAAGGGCGTCTCGTGAAAGCCAGCGCGCGCAGCTCGACTCTCTCTCTCGCTTTCTCTCCTTCCCTCGCCCCTCCTCCTCCTGTTTGTCGTTGCTCCGTTGTCTTTTGTCGGCAGTTTGTGAGGATGAGCAGAAGTGCCAGTTCGAGACAGTAGTTTACTGTCCGAACATTCGGTTACAAGAGTGGTCATGGGCGTTGATGGGTGCAGAGTGGGTGCAATATGGGTGGAATAGTACAGCTCACACACAGGTGTGGGTGCAAACGGTCAGTTTTATCTATGCGATTCGGTTCCTTGTGTGGAGGTAGTTTACTTCGTGCTGCTGCTGGAAGAAGGTCACTTATCTTGCCAATCTCCTTGTTTTTGTCCAATCGCAGAACAGATGGGAGCGGGAAGTCTGCGCAAGAGAAAAGGCAGAGACAACTCAAGCGAAAAGCAGTTTTGCTTGATTCACTTCTGCAAGCTACCTTGTATCGAGTTATAGACGCTCGATCACTGTTCGGACGACTTGGAGCAGAAGAGTCGGAGCAACTCGTCAGTTGTCGCGATCCTTTCTGGACATAAAAAATCGAACCCTCTTCTGCTTTGTCCATTAGTCAAATCGCCTTCCATATCGCATAATAGCCTTCTTAAAACAGACACACAGGTTCTCGTCACACATTTCGAAAGATAGAACCTCTGCGATTCTTTGCTTTGAGAACAAGTCATCGCTCATCGATAAAGAGGCTTGTAAAAGCGACTCACCAAACTGGTCAGTGTGAGCGCTTGAGACGGCAAACAAACGGACGGATGTTGAACGAGCAGCCAACAGACAAATGGCCGGAACATCGCGATCCGATCGCGACACCAACGTGAAGATGCTTTGGAGTGAAGAGCGCGCGCCATTGCGAGCGAGCAGAAGTTGAGGCAGGCAGTCCAGTCCCATTCACGTCAGGTGGCGGCGGTCTGGTCAACGCCGCTCCTCCACCACAAAGTGGCCGGCTATCCGCCGCAATGACCAGCGCCACGAGAGCTGCTGGCACTGCCTATCGCGCGCTCCGATCTATGGCTTCCCGCCGCGCACGCATGCACCTACCTTCACAGCGCAAGCCCACGACAAGCTCAAGGATCTTTCTTCCGCCCCAGAATTGCATCGCATTGCCACAAATGAGTCTCTCTCTCTCTCTCTCACTCACAACGCATTTTCACACGTAAAACTCGGCTATTTGGCGACGAGACGATCGCGAGTGATCTCTCGCACTCGCACACCCAATTCCGACTCTCTTGAGGGCAGTCAATAATGGCTCAATCTTCAGCAGTTCGACGTGAGCTTCTACATTTATGAACGATGGTGACAATCAATGCAATCATGCAGACAGCACGTGGACGCGCTCGGGCAAGTCGAGCGAACGAGTAGTGAGCGAGCATCGTCTGGGCTATTTACTGAAACTACATCGGACACCCAACGCAATGCAACGCGCGCGAAGAGTAAACCAATCCATGCGATCTGCTGCGAGTGTGAGGCAGTGGCGGCAACATGCGCAGCACGGCGCGAACATTCGGCGCGCGCGCACGGAGAGCGAAAGGATCCCAATCAAGATCCTCTCCTCGTCATCAGCGACGGTGCTATTCAAAGAGTAACGTTATGTCTATAGTTGTCCCCACTTGCAGAGAACCAGCAACCACACTGTCTCGCTCGTCTCAGTGAGGTGCTGACGCGACCTTTCGAGATCCTTCGCATTTTGTCCAATGCGACTGACGGAATGGCATTTTGGCGAAATAATCGCGTGTTGCGCTAAACTCACTGTTCCGTTGAGATCCTCAGTTGGATGGCGCTCAATCGCTGTCGATCACTTGAATGGACCGAAAGCTGGCAGCTGCTGTGCATGCACGGAATGTGTTCCTCTCTCTCTCTCTCTGAGAATGTCCATGCGTCTGCATGCGTCTTTGATTGTGTCAGTGCCATTTAATGCCACGTGATCAATCGAGACTCAGGGGGCTTCGTCTACATGACGCTGATTGCAAATTCAGTGTGCGGGTTCGTCCAAGATCTTTATAGGCAAACCGCCAAGAAGAGTCACGTGTGCAACAAGAAACTACATACCTACAGGGCTCGAGTATTCCTACTTGCTTTCCTACGGAGAAGAGGACGACGGCGTCACGAGGCTCGTGATCACCGTGATGTCGTCCATCTTGCCGCCCATGTACTCGTACCCCGCTTTGCGCGCCGCCTGCGCGAACGGCGTCTTGTTCTTCGTGCCTTTCGCCGACTTGTGCGCTGTGTGCGCGATGCAGGACGCCACTTTCTCCATGCTCTCCGAGTCGATTTCTGGCGCTGGCGGCAAGACCGTGTCCAGGAGGCTCGTGATCTGCGCGGGGTAGAGGTTGTCAAACCTACAAAGCAACACACACACAGATTGAATGAGAGAGCCATACGAATAGAAAAAAGTCCTACAGACAGCGAGTGCACTTACAGTCCGTCGGTGCCGAGTACGATCAAATCGCCCTCTTTGGTCTCCAGTTCAACCAGCTGGCCTTGGTCTGGCTGGAACGCGACAATCGCATAACAGCAAGTAGTTAGAACCACAAAATGTTGCATCGAGTTCATATCGACCACGATGCATTCTTACCGAGTCGCCGTTGTTGTAGCCAAGCTGGAAGGGGCAGTTGAAGTAGTGGGACTGGTGCGGCGCTTCGTACACGACCTGCCACTTCAGCGGGTCGCTGTCGTCGTCTGCGGACGGCTGCAACCGGCAGAGCAAGAAGCCCGAGTCGCCCAAGTTGATCGTACGAAGCGACACATCTGCGCACTCATTCGTGTGCGAGGTCGCAACAGTCAGTATCCCGTGAACGCAGTAATTGTCAATCGCGAAATACGCAAAGAAATCAGTCAGTTGCAAAAGCTGCTCACCGTGAAGCTGCACGATGCACGCCGTTGAACTCCCAGCGCACTGTCGCAGTGCATAAGCAGCAGGGGAACATGTTAGACATTCGTGCGTAGCAATCGCGCTGCATTGCTACAATACCAGTTGACAGGCTACCTTTGCTTCCCCATGTGCATAGGTCAGAACCTCCAGTGGCGTTGGCACCGAGTCTCTCTTCTCATCCGCGACCGATCCCAGCACCGAATGCGCAGAACTCATCAGTGTTCGCGAGTATTCACCCGAGTCAATGCCCTACCAAGGGAAATCACACACACAAAGAAGCAGCGACGCAGATAGTCAGCACACTCGCGCTGGTGAAGGTGCACGACGACACTGTCACGTCATGCGCTCATTACCTTCCGAGCCCAGCCGCCGACGCCATCCGCGACACCGACCGTGTTGGAGCAGATGAACCACGCGTCCTCGCCGCCCGTGGAGCGCTTCTGCGGGTGCGGCAGCTCGCACGCGCCGGACACCAGCTGCAGGCTCGGGGCCGTGCGCGCGCTCACAGACAACTGCCGCCGCGCGGTCAGAAGGCGTGCCGACCGGAGCATGTGGACGCGCATTCGCATCGCCATCTCAGGAAGAAATCGATGTGTGACAGCAGATCGATGTGAAACATGCCTTCCCTCTCTCTTCCTCCAAGATTTGAACCGGTGTTGGTACCAGAATACCGGATATCCGCCGGTTTTCTTTCACTTCAACAAACCCTACCGTTTGCTCGACAGGATATCGGTAGTGTACTGGTTTCGACCAACTCATTTGACGTCCCTGTGATCGTTGATTGGGACGAGTCCAATCGTTTTAGACGGGAAAAGGAGACTGAGTGTTTGTTTTGGTTTGGTTTTGAGCGGTTCACTTTTTGGCGCTGAGGACAGCAAGAGCAAGCGCAAGAGCAGGAAGAGTGCGGGCGTCGGTCCTTTGCGTCTATCGGTGGGACTGCGAGTCGCGTCCCCCCTTTACGAGGAAGAAGAGGAGAGCGAGAGCTCCTCTGGCGCCATGGTGAGAGGTGCGTACATGTGCTCTTCTTGTGTGTGTGTGCGATGGCGCGCGTTCTTGTCGCGAGTGTGTGCGATGATGATGGAAAGCGTCTGATTAACATTCTGAGCTTTCTTGGTGGCGGATTGGACGACGTGCAGGTAGAGCGATGAGAAGTAACAGCAGAGGCGAGTCGCACGTCAGAGGCGAAGACGGCGCGGAAATGCAGGAAGTTGTGGACATGACAGGGCAGTCGGACAGCGAGGAGAATAGTGCGGACGCCAAGCGCGAAAACGGCAAGCGCAAGAGAAACGAGCCTGTGGATCTCGCTTGTGAAGGCGAGCACAGCAACGCAGATGGGAACGCTGAAGGCGAGGATGAAGATGAGGAGAGTGGGGGATCCCGCAGCAAGCAACCGCGTGTTAATGGTCGCTTTAAAAAGCGCTCGTCATCGGCTCGCTCCTCCTCTGGCAGAAAGTCACGAAGGACGGAGAGCAAGCGCGACCATACGTCCAAGTCGCGGTCTCCAGCGCGCAGCTCCTCCAGCGAATCCCGGACTGCATCCGTGCAAAACGAGAGTGGTCGCCGCTCGCGCCAGACGGAGCAGAGCGTGTGCTTTGCGGACATTCAAGCGCAGGAGCGCGAGATCTCCAAGATCAAGTCCATCCACAAAGCGAATGCGGACAAGGAGAAAGGAAAGTCGAATGGTGCACTGCGCAAAGGCGTTCAACCGGTCGTGCCAGCTAGCCCGAGAACAAGCAACTCGAAGAGAGCTCGCGCGCGCAGTTTGCGCCAAGCGTGGCAGCGGATGAGCCCGCGCTCGCCGGAAGACCCACGTCTCGTCAGCATCCGCAAGGGTGTCCCCATGGTGGATCTGGACGACGGTGCTGATGGTGCACCGCGCAAACGCCGTTTCGCAAACAACGCGGACGCAATCAAAGACTCGGTGCTGCACTCAACAGCGTGGCGCAACAAGAAACTCGACGTAGCGCCGAGCAACATCCTGAAAGACGTGCCTGGGATCACCGTTCCGTTCGCCAAGCAGTTTGACGTTCCGCTGAGCGACTATGATAGCGAGCAGGTGCTCACAGCGAGATGCGCGGTTGTGTCTGCTTTCGCGCAGCCGCAGCCTCTCTCACTGACCACAGGATCATCGAAAGAGGTGAGGCTGATGTTTTTGCAATGCGATTGTGCTTGTGACTCACTTGTTTATACTGGACCACTCGTGGCGACAGACCGCTCACCGAGCTGCGATGGAAGAGCGCGTGCAAGCGCTGGTGGAAGAAGCAGTGCCTCTGATCAAGACCGCTCATTTGCGCCGAGCCAAGACCATAATCGCCAACACGCGCCAGCAAGTTCGCTCCTATCTGGCAAGACTTCCTGAGCATCGAGAAAAAGTGGATGCCGTTGCTGGTGCGTGGATTAGGATAGAACATGCACCATGCTATCGTTGCAAATCGGCATGCTTACTTTCTTTCTTGTATGTGCTGTTGTCATGGGAATGCAACCAGGCTCATTCCGTCCACTCCAGATTTCGCGTCTTGAAAAGGTTGCCACGCGAACGATTTTGAGGAATCTGGAAGACCCCACGGATATCACAGTGTCTCGATACTTTGTCGGACGTGGCGACACTGCGCTGTCCGAGCACGAGGTGTTTCCTGGTCATGTGGTTTTTCTGAGTAAAATCGCAAGCCTCAGTCGAAGCACCACCTGCATAGGAACGCGAGGAGCCATTCGCGTCGAGGACGACCCCATCATTCGATTCGTGCCTTTGTTTAGCGACGAGAACAAGACGGACGGTCGATTTGAAGAGCAGTTTGAAGGGTTCGGCGGTGGTCCGAACGGGTTCCTGGCTGCATCGGATGACGAAACCAGAGAGTACTTGCTTCGCTACGTGGTTGCGGGGTGCGATGGCGACCCGACTGTCTTCAGCGTTCTGAAAGAGCAAGGTCTGTTCAAGCAACCGCAATCAGATTACGTGGACATCTACAACCGGAACGTGCGCGAGAAACGTCAGACGACACGCGTGGCAGAGCTTGATCGAGTGGTAAATGGTGTTGCAAGCAGCTGCACGGACGCAGAGAAGAACGCCATCCGCAATTTGGCCAATGTTTACAGACAGCGAGCGTCCGGTGTGCAGTTGCGGGATCGTTTAGAGTATCCACCTACCCATTATGAGCTGCTCCACTTGGCAAAACCTGGATCCAAAGAGCGTGACGGTCTGGGTTTGAAGGTGACGCCGAGAGACAGCTACAACACTATGGCTGGTCGATACCAAAACTTTTTCTGTCGACGGTGTTTTGCGTACAACTGCCTTCACCACGGAATCAATCAGCCGATCCCAACGATTCGAACAGACCCGATATATCCCGCGGGGAAGGCATCGCTGAAGCTGCACCGCGAAATGGAAGCCAAGGTTGGTAACCTCACTCTTGAAGAGGGCGAGGACGCGGTCAAGGAAGAAGAGAGTCCGTCAGACGAAGTGGTTAAAGAAGAGGACGGATCCGAAGCAGACGCAGCTAACGGACCAGACTCGACTGCTGATGAGAATGACGATGATGGGGGCAATGTCCGCCGCTCGGTGCGCTCGCTGACAGCTGCAAGCACGAAAGCGTCATCATTTGTGCTTGCCCAACGCCTGAAAGGAAAGAAGAAGCTCCAGTTTTCTCGTAGCAACCGGGGACCGCACAGTGATGTCACAGAGTATCTCGGTCAAGATGTGGTGTATCGATCGGTCACGATGGAAAAGAGGATTCGCTTACTCGCTCCTGACCAGCGGTGTGGTCCAGCTTGCTCGAAACAGCTTCCCTCATTGCCAGAGAAACCAGCGACGAACGGCACGCTCGGAAAAGAGTGGACTGCGGCGGAGAAGGTTCTCTTGGACAAGGTTGCGAAGAGTCTCGGGTCGCAACCTTGCGTCATTGCGGCGATCTTGCTGACGAAATCCTGTTCTGAGGTCGCGGAGTTTTTACGTCGACGGCGTGCAGAGAACGAGGAGGAAGAGCTCATCGGGTACGGAGTGGGACAGCGGGACATTGCCAGACCAGTTGGAGCACGCGGAAACAACCACGAACACCTGAGGCGCACTCGCCACCAACGAATGAAGGACCGCGGCGCGAACCACGAGTACGTGCCATGCAACCACGAAGGTGTATCGTGCAACAGCGGAGATTGCAGCTGCATGAGAAGAGACCACTATTGCGAGAAGGCATGCGGTTGTCCTCAAGACTGCTCGAACCGTTTCCCTGGCTGCAAGTGCGACCCAGGACAGTGCCGATCGGCATCGTGCCCATGCTTTTTCGCAGGACGCGAGTGTGACCCGGACTTGTGCTTCGCGTGTGGTGCGTGCGAACTCCCTGTAGAAGCGAGTGATGCGGACAGCAAGAGCAAATGGAGAGACCGACACAAGATGTGTGGTAACGTGAACATTTTGCGTGGCTTGATGCGAAAGCTCGGAGTTGCTGCTTCCGAGACACACGGCTGGGGTGCGTATGCTCTCGAGGATATCAAGAAAGGTGATTTTATTTATGAGTACACCGGTGATCTTCTCTCGCAAGACGAAGCGGAACGCCGCGGCAATGTGTACGACAAGACCACCATCAGTTTCCTCTTCGATTTGAACGAAGATGCCGTCGTCGACGCAACGAGGAAGGGGAACAAGAGCAAGTTTGCGAATCACACTTCTACCGAACCGAAGTGCGCTGCACGGATCATGCGTGTGAATGGCGAACACCGTATCGGAATCTACGCGAATGCTGACATCCAGACCAACGAGGAGCTGTTCTTCGATTACGGATACAACGGCGTCGTTCCTGATTGGACCCAAGCTCGCATCGTGACAGGAAACAACCCGAAGGAAGCCACCGACATTGAAGAGCGAACTGAACGAATGGAAGACGAGGAGCTGTAGGACAACGAATCTGTACAGGCAAAGGCGGCCATAGAGAGTTGGAAGCGCGATCAATCACTCCACTCGAGTGGATGAATGCACCGAATCGCCGGCTGCAGTTTTGGCGTTCCAGCGACTTGGTGTAAATCCAACAGAATACAGGGAGGATTATAAAAACGCGTGGCTGGCTGGATGGATGGATGCTTCGGGTCACATCAGGATTCTTGTTGAAGAGTGCGGGCTGTCAGCTTCAGCATCGGTCAAGAAGGTGAGACGTAAATTTAGTGAGTTTTCCATCCCTTTCCGGGTTCTCTTTCTCTCTCTTGGTTTTCCTGAATTAGGTCCACGAAACGTCTCGAAGGAGCGAAAGCAGTCTTTGCGCCTCCAGTCCCGGTCCACATCGATTCCGTGGACATCTCAGACAGCAGTGGATCGCTCTGTCGCTCGCGGCAGGTCCGGCGATTATGAACTACAACTGGGGGGATCCGAAGAAGAACTCCAAGCTCACGGCCATTATGATGTGCGTGCGCTCTTCTTGTGGTTGTCTGGTTCTCTCTATCAGTCGCGGAGACTCAATTCTGGACACGACACAGGACGAAAGCCGAGGCATCGCGGAAAAAGCGCCTGTTGAGTGTCAAGTCCACGCTCTCGAACCAGCTCCATCCAGCCACGGAGGGCAAACTCAAGAGTAAGTTGCGAAGCTATTTGGAAACCGAGACACTTGAAGCGAGGGCGATGACTGAGTTGGTGGTCTTTGTGCATTGCGCAGAAAAGAAGAGAAGCCCCGAGTCAGCTCGGCGGGAAGCAGGCGAGCTTGATCCCGAGCTGGCTCACTTGGAGAACAACAACCATCTGGAGCCGACGTACGACGACCCGAACGAACTGGCGCACCTCAAGTTTGCCAACAGCAACAACGACTTCAGCGGGCTAGAAGAGTACTCAGCAGCATCCTCACATTCAAGAAGCACGTGAGTGTATTGCTCTGATATTCTGGTCATTTCGCAATCTGGGGGCTTGAAGGCAGAGTCCAAAACTGACAGTTCCGATTGTGCACAGCCCGATTTTTGAAGAGTTTAGTCTCAACGCCGCAGCAGAAGGGCTCTTCCATCCGGCATCGACGATCGAAGCTTTCATCGAGCACGACGCCAAGTACAACGGCAAGATCAACGCGAAAGGCAGCAAGCCGTCTTCCTGCAGGTCGTCTCTGTCATCGAGGTCAGGATCCCGCTCCAGCACAGTTGGAGAGTACCTGCCATCTCTAGAGAACCAGAAGCTGCCAGTCTTGCTCAACGAGAAGGGCAGCGAAAGCAGCCAGCTGTGCGCTCCGTCGACAAGAGCGATCTTTGGAAACGTCGAAGAAGTCGACGCAGAGGTGAACAACGACCTCGAATCTGCTGCAAACGAGCACGACGGTGAGCCTGACCTGCGGCAAGTGAAGTTCGACGATTCCTGGAGACAGTACGAAGATGAAAATGAAGAAGATGAAGGAGAAGGCGACGACGAGGCGGAGGATCCTGATGCAAATGATGGCGATCTCGACGAAACACCTGCTGACGATGACCAGTTCGCAAATGTCTACAATCGATCGGTCCCAGCGACAGCGCGATCCGTGGACATGTACGGCGACGAAGGTTTTGAAAGCGAATGGTAAACTGTCAAGCATCTTGGACCTCTAGCAATACTCAAATCTGACCATGCGGGAGAAATGACTTCGTCAATGAAACTGGAGGTTTAGCGCTTGCATGGGATAGAGTATGCAAAAGGCAGTCGGATTGTCCTTGATAGTCGCTATTGTCTAGGTGCTGCGGAGCCAAAGACGGTCGCGATGTTGCCATTGCATGAAGCGCGATTCGACTACGAATGCAGCGTTGGCGACATGAACGCTTCCGAGATGAGCTCCTTGCCGATTTTCGCGATCCGCTCCTGCACCGTCTCCCCTGTGGCCGCTCCTAGAGTGGTGAGCATCGCAAGACGCAAGCAACGTTGTGGTAAGTTCATCAGTGCAGATGTCCAGCAAGAACACACATGGTGATGAGCTCAACGAGTTACCTCGACGACGCTGGGCTGGCGAGTTGCGACAAGAACTGGCGACGCATCGCACTCGTCATCAGCGATTTGGTCGAGTTTGCTGCTGCGATGGTGGTGGCGATGTTCACGGCGTTCGTGGTGGTGACGGTGCTGCTGAGAGTGGCGCCGATCGTCCGTCTTGCTGGACTGACGACGACACGATTGCGCCGAGATTCGACGTTGTTGCTGAGACTTGTCGATCTGGCTTGAGCCGCGTCCAGGTGCATCTTGTAGAGCTGCTCGAACTGCAAACGCTCGCTCCAGGACACGATTTTGCGCTTGCGGAGCTGCAGGCTCTGATCCGAAGCCTTCTCGATCTGCCGGAACGACGCGAAGTGCGGCGAGATCTCGAGGAAATTGTCGAGCATGACGCTCGCGTCGCTTCCGAACGCCGAGAACGCCGGGAGACACACCAGTTGCTGCAGGTAGGTGTTCGTCAGCGCCACGCGACGCTGTGTCTCCGCCTCAACGTGCGCTGCCGAGCGGAGCAGCGAATGCGAAGAGGAGGGCGGTGGGAACGCGACGTCCCTCAGTTCGCGCTGGAAGAGTTGCCGCAGCTGGGTGTCAAAGTCTCGCAGCTGCGCCGAGGTCTTGCGCACTTCCCAGGCGCAGGCGTACTCGAGAACCTGCCAGGAGGAATGCCATCAGCTTCCTCCTTTACCACCTTCGCCTTCGTCGCCGTCATCGTCACCATCGTCTGCAATCAGCTCGCGCTGCAGGATCCAGGCTTTGGTCGTGATCTCGAACACGCTCTTCTTGTTCTCGAACTCGCGACCCGAGACGCACGCGGCGAGGTGCATGTGGTCCATGTACGCGGCGATCTTGCTGCTGAGCTCCCGTGGTCCAAGCGGCGCGATCGCTGCGCTGACTTCACCGTTTCTCGTGGTACCATCTCGCGCGACGCGTTGAAGCGCCTGGAGTCACTGCTGCATGTAGTCTCGACTCACCTGCGGACTCTGCGCGAGTTCTCGATCGAGATCTTGGTGCTCAGCTGCGCCTTGCGCTGCTCGCCGTCACCCTTGAAGTGCAGTCCACCTAACTCGTCGGCGGTGACGACCTGCGCGTTCTGGAGGCTGAGCTTGCCCTTGCGCTCCCGCATCGACGCGTCGCAGAAGAACTCGAGTACGTGGAACGCCGGGTTGAGGCGGAAGAACCGCGTCCACGTCTTCTTGTGCAGCAGCCCTGACGCGGCAGGCAGGTAGTCGAGAAACCCGTCCATCGCGAAGGCGGATGGAGCTTGGGAGAGTGGGAATGAGTATGCACCATGGACGGACGGACTGGCACAGACGCTGGCTGCCTGGAGTCATAAGAGCAAGACCGTGGGGCTGACAAACCAGCAGCAGCAAGGCGTAAAATTAGGACCTTTCACTATGGGAGACGCGCGAAATAGAACGCTCGACTCGCCTTGGCTTTCTTGCACGATCGCATGCATTTCTCAGCAGATCGCTGGGCTGTGGAATACCTGATATATTGATCGATTGAGAGGTTGAGAGGTTGAGAGATTGAGCGGTTGGCTGCGAGACATGCGTGCACTCTACGCCCCTCATGAGCCTTCGCGGTATTTGTCCAGCACCTGCGCCACGAGCTCCTTGTTGCCCTTGTCGTACACGAATGTCTGCGTGCGGCGCAGCTTCTGCATGACCATGCCCTTCGTGAACTGGAGCTTGGGCTTGCTGCGCAGCAGCACCTGGAGCACGAGCTGCGTCAGCCGCCGCTTGGGCTCGTCGTGGTACGCGCACGCCTCGGCGAACCAGTCGGCGAACATGTTGTAGCCCTGGGTCGTCTCGAAATGCCGGATCATCGTGCGGCCGGCGTCTGCGCTCGCACTGCTCCCGTTCGCACTATTGCTGTTGCTATTGCTGCTGCTGCGGTTCTTGCGCGCGCGCTGGAGCGTCAGATCGAGGATGAACAGCACCTGGACGCGGTCCTCGTCGGTCTTGACGGCATCGGGCACGCGCATGAGGAACTCGGTCATCTGCGCCGTGTTGCGCACGCACATCTGCGCGTCGCACGTGTCCTTCGTCAGGTGCGCGATCGCGTCCGAGATGAGACTCGCCGAGCCGTGCGGCGCGGTGCGCAGCGCGACGGGGTCTGCGCCTCCTCCTCCTCCTCCGCCACTGTTGCTCGGATCACTCGCTGCGGCAGAGCCGAGCGGCTCCTGCGTGAGCGGGTGCTGGCCCGAGAGCGCCACGAACGCCTCTATCTGCTGGTAGAACTCGCGCGTGAGGCTCTTCATGGCCTCGTGCTGCAGCACCAGCACGCTGTGCAGCATCTGCTGCTGCTGCTGCTCCGCCATCTCGCTTGTTGTCTGTCTGATGGCTTTTGGAAAAGTCACACTTAAATAACGGGACTGTTGATTTGTGCACCGTATTGTGCTACAATAGTATACCTTCACAACCCATTCTGATGCACAAATAGGAAGTGCAGTGCAAGAACAGTCACAACAATCTGACAAAGAAGTTTTGGAGGCGATCCACTTTTGGCGGTATTTTTGGTATTGATCCGTGTTTGGCAGCGCCACCCTTCTTTGACGTTCAACCGTCCCATTGATCCACCTTTGTCATTTACTCCACCTTCGCGTGCGTCAGCAGCAATTGGTTCATTGTGCTGGACGATGACGCTTGCGATTGCTCATGTTCATGCGCGGCATTTGTGTGCCTGTCTTTGCCAAATTGGTTTCTTTCGCAGCAGCAAGTGGATGGTGAAGAGTTTGCTCACGTTGTCGACGGAGCTGTGGGACACGCTGCGTCGCACGCACTGTCTTGGTCCGCCTCCACGCTCAAGCGCACAACGCACATCAACATGGTGCTCTGCATCCCCACTTCATCCTTCTCCACAGACAAACAAGACGGATCGGTGATGTCAACCGAACGAATGTTGGACACTGCAGAGAATGAATGAGCGCAATTGCACTGCAAATCCATTGCGGTGAACGCTGGTGATTGCGCCACCCAAACAAGGCAAACAAGCAAGCGAATAGGTCAACACCGTTTCAACATGCAAGTTGACTTGCGTACCCAGCGCGAGTGCGCTTATGCGCTTGTGTGTCTGAGAGGGCACTCTGATTAGTTGATCGCATATGCACCTGCAAGCAAGCAAGTCGCTCAGCTGCACCTCGTGCAGCAACCTTGAACAGCTTGCTTTCTGACGCTCGTAAAAGCCAGCAACCACTACCAAAATGTGCTGAACAACCGCTCGCGACTGATAAGTTTTGGTGGCTTGCGCGCAGCACATGACAAATCGTGTTTGTGGACGTCCGCAAGCGCTGCGCAAGTGCAGCCACCAGTCAGCTCGAAACAGACCCAGTTGCAGCAGCAGGTTGGTTTCGCGCAAGCGCTCGCTCACTCGCTCGCTCACTTGCGCCGTATCGCAACAAGATGCACGTTGCGTATGCATCATCCATCCCCTTCAAGCCAACCAGCAGCAGGTTCACTGACTCGGAGCCATTCTTCCGTTCAATGTTCAATGCACTCGCTCCGCCACGTGCAGCTGTGCTGAATACACCGACGTACGCCTTCACAACGCAACACAATCCTTTCTTTGAAAGCGCGCGCCAGTGCACCACCACATCGTGCCAATTCTGAAAGTCGGAAGCCATGGCGAAAAAAGTGTCCCCATACTCTGACGGACGCAAACAACTCTGGTGTGGACTCGAAGCCGCCATCTGCTGCCTGACTGGGGGTTTCGCATACTGGAGCATCCAAACTGCGGCTCAGAAACTACTCCCTTGCCGACTTTGCCGACTTGTTGTCAAGTCTTGCGCAGCACACACGCAACAACAGGACTTGCTGATAAGGAACTATTGCTTGCTCTTCCTGGTGTTCTCTATGTGTATGCATAGAGTGAGACGATCTGTATATCTGCGCGTTTGTGCAAGAGAGGAGAGAAGGGTAGCTGTCTGTTGCTGTTTGCTGTTGTTCAGAGGTCGTCACGAAGTGGAACTGGCTGGCGTGTTGACCGCCACTTCAATGTTCCACTTGTTCTTGCTGTTTGTGGTGGTTTGCTTTGCCCTGCTCACGACCATACGCCACGCCACCTTCTTCAGAACACAGACAAGGACGAGCGAGCGTCCCAGTACTAATCGCACTCGCTCACTTGCTCGTTCGCTTGCTCACTTGCTCACTTGCTTGCTCACTTGCTCGCTCGCCTGTGGAGCCACATGGTCAGAAGCTGCTGACTCGTCGTTCTAACATGTCGCCGATGCAAAGCACCGCAGTGCATAAGCAGTCACCTTCCAGATGGCTCACTGGCTTTCGCTGTAACTCACACACGTCCATCTGGGAAACAAAACGCAATGGCTTTGCTTGTCTGCCTCAACAAGCTTGTTCGCAAGTCGAGGAGCACCAACTGACCAGCAAGCAAGAAAGCAAGCAAGCAAGAAAGCAAGCAAACAAGAATGCAAGTAAGGCAGCACTCGCTTGAACAAACCACACACGCCAAACTGAATGACCACAAGCTCCCTTGTCTGTGTCTTTACACGAGTCGACAGCGTGTGCGATACCCGAGATCTTTTAAAAGTGCGGACGCGACAATCGCGCAGTCTCCACAATAATGTATCCAAGCTCCCTCGGACGCTTCCAGGAATCCTCACTCGAGCTCCTCACCCGCGTAGATCTTTCTTCTCGCCATCGTCCGCTCGGCTCAAGTGAGTCGTTCCACCAGCCACACTTGAGCTTGGACCTCACCGCAAAAGGCAAGAAGATGGCAAACGCCACGAGGATGGCGGAATGGCTGATCTTCCGTCACGAGCGCACGACCGCTTTTGTGCGGCGCGTTGCCAGCGCGTTCGCGCAAAATTTACGCTTTTCGCAGCGATTCCGGGAACGTTATGCAATCATCCAGGCAATACGCAGCAGCTGCATACTCTGCACTACATGGTCGACTGATTAGGAAGGGTTTGTCTGGACTAAGAAGTGCGAGCAGCTTTTGCTTGCGAAAGTGAAGCTGCTTCCCAGTTGCAGCATCACCAAAGCCTCAGTTTTTATATTCACAATCACGTCGTTTCGATAACCTCTATGTTTCGATAAAGTGTGGATGCAATAAATCAGCGTCGCGTCATTTATTTGGATTTGTGTGTGGTTTGCTTGTGGCAAAAGATTTAAATTACCGCAACCTGATTTGCAAGTCAAAGTTCAACCAACTCAACTTGGCATGACCGTTTCTCCAACTCAAGTCTTCAGTTGGGGAAATGAGAGAAACGGCTGCTAAAAGCACACCACAAGCTACGACTCGCCAAAAGAAACTATCGCAGTGAGGAGAACTCGCATTCGACAATGTGCAGTTTATCCATACAGGAAAATGCGAACACCACAGACCTCACATAGCCACACAAATACACACACACACAAAATGCAGATCCGCCACCTCGCTGGATATTTTGTCAGTATATGTGCATCGCGCGTCCCAGCTGGCGAGTTGCTAGCGCAATGGCTCTCTGCGGGTCCACATCTGAGCCATAAGACTGAAGCGGCTGGTAAATTACCGACCGGACCTCTTTCTGTCCCGCTCTTGCACTCTCTTCATGTGCGCAGCGTCCGTCCCACTCTTGCACTTGGCTAAAGTCCCCTGACCCCAGCAACGCAAAGCCAAAGATCATCCATCGGAGCCAAGTGACACGCCGGACGGACGGACGGACGGGTGCCGATCTGCCAGCCCCATCCAAACCAACTGCTGTATCCAATCCGAGCCCAGCTTTGGCCAGCTCACGCTTTGCTCATTTGCCAATTCCCAGCGTCGTACACGCACGCTTGACCCACATCCAGAGCCACAGTGTCAGTTCGGCCAGCCCGCAAACCCAATCCAATCCCAGACAACAACTCCCTCGATCCAGATCCAGATCCAGCCTACCCAGTCTCAGCCAATCCCCGCCTGATTTTTTTCGCAGACTCTACATCATTACCGCAATAGTAGACACAATGCAGCCCAACGTCTCGATGTGGCTCAACGCGGACGCCGACAACAACAACAACAACGTGGACATGGACGCCGGCGGCATGCGGACGCCCAAGTTCAGCTCCGCGTCGACCCTCGGACTGGGCTACCGCCGCATCCTCAACGACGCGGACGAGTACCACCACCCGCACCAGAGCCACCAGAGCCCGTCCGAGGCGAAGCGCGCGCGCCACTTCCACCACCACCTCACGGTCGTCTCGGCTCCGGAGATCCCGCTGCGCCAGAGCGTCCACGACCTCCCGCGTCCGCAGATCCACGACCAGCCGCAGGGCTACCCGCACTCCTACAGCCAGGGTCACCACAGCCAGCCCAGCCACTACCCACTGCTGCCGCCGCTCACAGTCAGCTCCATCAGCCCGCCGAACAGCACGCGTCCGCTCATCGGGCTCGCGCCTCTGCGCTCCGTGCCGCGCCGGTGCCGCCAACTGGGCTGCGCCAACACGGCCAAGATCCAGGAGCTCTGTCCCGACCACCACCAGCAGGTCCAGCAGTCCCAGTCCCAGTACCACATGAGCCGCCCGTACTCGAACTCCCCGATGAGCTCCCAGCCGACGCCGATGGTGCGACCCACGCTGCCGCAGGTGCGCTACGAGTTCTCGATCCCGAGCATGCTCAGCACCTCGTCGTCGTCGTCGACGTCGCCACTGGAGCGCCACCACCACCAGCTCTCACCGTTCAGCCACCAGTACCCGGACCAGCAACGACCGATCCTGCCGACGCTCCGCTCAGTGGGACTGGACGGCCACGTGTCCCCGCTCGCGAGCATCAACCAGATCCCGTCCCCGGCGTCGTCCACGTCGTCGTATTCGTCCTACGACCACGGCTCGGAGACGTCCGCCGCGCCGACCCCGACGGCGGCTGGATCCTTGTCCACCCCGTTGTCTTCCCGAGCGGTTGCCGCCTCGTTTGCGTCCACGTCCTCCTCGCGCGTGTCCTCCTCCTCCACCTCGTCCAAGCCGGCGACCAAGTGCCGTCGCGAGCACTGCGTGAACGCCGCGCGCCGCAAGGGTCTCTGCATGGAGCACGGCGGGCGTCACTTCTGCAAGATGGACGGCTGCTCCAAGTGCGCGCACCGCGGCGGCTTCTGCATCTCGCACGGCGGCGGCCGGCGGTGCGCGATCGCCAACTGCGCCAAGAGCGCGCAGTCCGGCGGCATCTGCTACTCGCATGGCGGCGGCAAGCGCTGCGCCACCGCAGGCTGCACGCACGCGGCGCGCTCGGGCGGCTTCTGCATCAAGCACGGCAAGCAGCAGCAGCAGCAGCAGCAAAACAGCCAGCAGCAGCAGCAGTTCGACGAGTACGACCAATAGAAGAAACAGACACAGACACAGCACAAAACCCATAGAAAGATAGGCAGTCAGCATAACGTTAGCTTTTGTTAGAGAGAGAGACTCAAGGACTCACTCAGTCATCATCACACACACATTCAAATCAATCAATCGTAACCTATTTAGAAACATCAGCTTTGGCTTTCTGTTCGTTCTTGTTTGACAGAGTGTCCGCTAGTGGAGGATACCGGCGCGCAGCAGCACCTCCTCGAGCTCTTCCTGCGCGTCTGCGAGCTCTCGTTCGCACGTGACGCTCAGCACTTTCTGTCGCTTCTGGGAGGACAGTGACGACGCAAAGAGCGCGAGCAGCTCGCTTGTCTGCGCGTCTTCGAGCATGTTGCGCGTCACGCCCTCGGGCTTGCGCTGCACCAGCACGTCCATCGACGCCGTGAAGTGCACGAGCGCCTGCATGGGGGCGACCGCGCGCTCGAGAGCCCAGAGCTGCTGGGCGACGTACGGCGCTGCGTCGCTCACCAGGCGCGGGAAGCCGTCAACAAAGTAGATGGCGAACGCCGTTTCTGCGACAAAGCGCTGGAGCCTCGCCATCTTCTCGTCCAAAGCCACGTTCCCACCATAGTCGCTACTGCCATTTGTCCACCAGGTACTCGGCAGCAATGCGATCGCATGGCGCTTGGCGCAGGCGCTCAGCGCACTGGCGTAGAAAGTGTGCGGGTTGCCGACCACTCCAAGGACAACCGGTCGGAGCTGGCTCTTGATCTGATCGTAGATCTTGTGGACGTTCACGAACGTCACTCTCGTGAGGACAAGTTGGGTAGTGGCTCCGGTGGTCCCAATGGACCGTGTCGATCCGTAGAACTGGAGCAGCTCGTCGAGGTGCTTGGGCAGAGCGGTGCGCGCCTTGAGCTGCCGCTGTCGCTCGTGCTCCTCTTCGTCGTCCGAGTAGTAGTCCTCGCCCTCGTCGCGCTTCGGTGCGCGCGGCGGTGCCTGGCGCTCCACGCGCTTGAGCAGCACGATCTTGTCGACTGCGCTCCCGATTGCGATCTCAAGTGCTTGGAACTACAGCGCAGACACATACAGAAAACAACCAGCGGGTGAGTGAGGTGGGCGACGATAAAGATGTCCGTGGTGTTGGATGGCAACTTACAAAGCTCAGGTGCTCTGGAGCTCCAGAGCACCAGGCATCGTGGCGCAGCAGTGGCTTGGATGCGGCTCATGATGCTCTGCACCTGGGTACTGATGGCGATGTCATCGCTGGCGATAGTGTCCGCATCAGAGGGACGCTCTTGTTGTTGCTTGCGGAGATCAAGGACACAGTAGCCGTGAGTCGTGATCGCACTTTGCAGACTTTCGCGGTTGAGATCTGCTGAATCACCAACCAAGAAGGGCACTCTCTTGCCAAAGAGGACACTTTGGAGTCTTGCAAGTCTGTCGCTGTTGATGCTGGTCTCTGGCGTCTGCGTAATGTCCACCTGGACAATCTGCGGGAACTCGTCCAGCACCCTCACAAAGTCCTGCAGCTCGGAAGAAGAAGAAGACGGACTCTTGACCAAAGTGGACGCAATCGCCACAAAGCGAGGGACGCAAATGCGCTCAATGAACGCCACCAGCGTCTCTTTCGAGAGCGGCGACCCGTAGAGGACGATTTTCTCACGACCAGCGTTCGCGCGAAGCAGCACGCGCTTCAGTCTGCCGACAGTGTCCTCCTGTTCTGGACTTGCTGTAGATCCCACTCGGAAGTGACTCATATCCAGCCAGATGGAGCCTTGCGCCTGAGCTAAACGCTTGGTTTGCAGAATGCGCTCGCTGCTTTGCTCTTCGCCAATGCAGAACCCGACGATCGGTCCAAACGACAACCCACACGAAGCGCGAAAGTCACCACCACCAGTCGACTTCGAGTGCATCGTAGCAGCTGGGTCGATCCACAGATCCGTCACAGCGCCGCGCCTTCTTGCATGCGAGACCCAGGCATTGACGTCATCACCACCGTCACCGTCATCTTTCGTAGATCCCCTAGGGTGCTCCTTGGTGTGGACATTCAGTAGGCGATACACTGCCCCCACGTGCTTTTCAAACTCTCTCGGCAGCGCTTGTGCGAACGGGAAGCCGCAAATGAGGAATTTGTGCACACAGCCGAGTTTCTCGTCGTCACTCGCGCTCTTTGGCTGGAAATGGTGGATCACGTCGCTGAAAAGCGCAAAGAGCTGCTCGTGGGGGATCTTGGCGCGCGTGCGGTGCAGCTGCGTGAAAGTACCGTTCGCATTGCGCGCTTGGGCGACTCGCGACTGGATCAGGTCTTCAAACGCGAGCGCCTGGAGCCCAAAGTGCTGAGCGACAGAGTTCCACTGTGAGTTGGTGACGAGCTTGTGTGGGTCGTGAACGACGACGAGCATGGGACCAAAGAGCCCAGAGAAGAACGCCTTGAAGCTCAGATCGTTCGCGAACCCATCGAGCGATTGCTGCTGCTTCTGCAGATTGTAGTACACGTGCGGAACCATCGGATGCAGCGCAGTCTTCGACTCTGTTATCTGTGATGTCGTCGGGGCAGTTGGATTGTCGCTACTGCTGACGACGACTGCAAAGTTGATTCGCCGCTCCAGTTGCGCGTGGAAAGCCCTGGCGAGTGCCGCGGAGTGCTGGCGGATGTCGTGCAGCAGGAGCTTTCGTTTCCCCGACGCTTTGATGCGACTCGAGCGCGTCATCCACGTTGTCTACATCTTCTCGGAAAGCAGTCGCGACATCGAGAAACAGGAAGTTTGCGGTCTCCGCGAGCGAGCAGAGCGCGTCGCCTGCGGATGCTCTCAGTTGCGCAGACACGTCGTCCTCGTAGAAACCACCATACAAGCACAAGTGGTGCCGAAAAGCTGGTCCAACGAGTCCACTGAGGCGACCTGCTGCTGCTTCATCGTCTTTGCTGTCGCTCCCATGCCACGCTTGACATTGGTTGGCTGAGAGTGACTCGATGGCGGTGAAAGGCTGCTATCGGCTTGCTGAGTATGTTGCTGCTTGAGCTGCTGGCGCTGCGAGAACTCGAGCAGCCAGTTGCCGAGCCACGAGCACGCGTCCTGCTGCGCTGCCACTTCAAAGCGGAGCATTTCGTCCAGCGCCTGGGTCAGCACTTTCTCGAGCGTCAGGTCTGGCGGGTACGGGGACGGCAGCATCCATTGCGCAATCGCTTTCGAGCCACCGCCGCTGTTCTCGCCCGACGTCATGAACGCCAGCAGCCGCTCAAAGAACGCCTTGCCGCGGTGCTCGCCGTAGAAAGTAGCAGCCTGGGCTCTCGTGAGCAGCAGGTGGCGCTCCTTCTCGACACTGAACCCGAACGCACGGATCGCGCTTCGGATCTCCCGTACTGCGAGTGGATCGCTCGCGGTCCCCGGTTTGATGATCGCAAATGTGCGCTCGATCTCGTCGTCCTTAGGTGTGTGGTTTGCGAGAATGCGGACAGTCTTTGGCTCGAAAG
>JAASFO010000271.1:0-28297 GCA_023333815.1 Globisporangium recalcitrans
CGCCGCGATCGACCACGAGACCGACAAGGCGCTGCAGAAGGTGATCCGCACGGCGTTTGCCTCGTCGACGGTGCTGACGATCGCGCATCGCTTGGACACGATTCTGGACTCGGACCGCATTCTGGTGCTGGACGGCGGCCGAATTGTCGAGTTCGCGTCGCCCGAGGAGCTCGTGAAGAAAGGCAGCGGCCACTTCTTCGATCTGATGAAAGAGGGAGGGTATCTCGACAAGTTCATGGCGTCGTCGTCGTCGTCGTCGTCGTCCACGGCATCCAATTAGGTAGGTAGGTGCTTCGTGCTCTGCACACTTTACCTGTGAGAATCTAGTTGTGAGCCATTCTCTCTCTGTGCATCGTTTTTTCTTGTGGTTATAAGATGATCCCTTCAGTCCTCACATGATATTCTCAATTTCGTCCAATCACCGTCGTCCATGCTCCAAATTCATCAAGTCGAGCCAACTCAGACACAACAACAAGCAACTTGCAACAAGCAGTCTGAAACATGCAGCGTCGAGCGCTCTGCGGCGCGCTGCGGCGGCAGCGCTGCAGCAGCCCGGGCTCGCGCTCAGAAGCAGCTCATACTAGAGTAACCAGACACTGCTCCAGCAGAGCAAGCGCTGCAAAGCTCCCGCCATCACAGTCGTCACAGCCAGCACAGTCATCTGCTGTCTCTTCAGGTTCGTCGGCGCTGCAGCAGCAGCTGGGCTTCTGCTGTTTGATGTGCGGGTGGGAGACCGCGTGCACGTCGTGTCCCTTTGACTGGTACGGCTTCGATCCGCGCAAATACAGGAACAGCCAGGGTCGACGAAGAGGAGCAGTGGGACCGAGCGAGCGCGCAAGCAACCAAGAGCTCCAGGAAGCGCTCGCGGTGCTCGGACTCGCGGGGAGAGTGGACGCGCAGGAGATCAAAGCCGCGTTCCGCGCCAAGGCGCTCGAGTGGCATCCAGACTGCAGTGTGCACGAGGACGCCGAAGACACGTTCAAGGAGATCGTGCGCGCGTACGAGCTGTTGCTGTCTTCGTTCCTGTCGCCCCAGTAGCACTTGGTGCAGTTTTAGTCGAGCTCTGTGGTGCATTGTGGTGCATTTTCAACCGAGCAAGAACATCGAGAAGGATTGCATACTCGCTCAAGAATGTGTCTCAAGGCAAAAGCGCTCGTTGCACTGACTTCAAGTAAGATCGCTCGAATGACACATTGATCCGTCTTTTTGTGTTCCAAAAGAAGTTTACATCGCTTCTGTTGCTGGTGTAGACTACATCGTATATTTCTGCTTTCGCGCAACGTTGCTGACTGGCGCGACATCTTTTCGCGTCACAAAAGCTTCCGTTGCGCGAGTTTATTTGAGTTCTGACTCCAGACTCGCATACCGCACAAGCGCATAGTTGGCGTATACCCACGATGGCATGTTTTTTCACCGACGAGTTTGTGCCATTCAGATTCCAATCGGAAACAGAGAGTTGTGTTTTGGTGAAGAGGGAAATCGCGCGCGGAAAACAAGCCAAAAGCAACCACCACCCGCGCACGCGCGCGCATTCCATTTGACGCCGCTTCGACAAACGCCCGCACGTGCTCGCCGCCATGTTCTACTCGCAGATCATCCTCGCGAAGAAAGGTCCGCTGGGCAAGATCTGGCTCGCCGCGCACTGGGACAAGAAGCTCAACAAGCAGCAGATTTTCACGGCCGACATCCAGAGCTCGGTCGACTCGATCGTGAACCCGCAGGTGCCGCTCGCGCTGCGCGTGTCGGGCCACCTGCTGCTCGGCGTCGTGCGCATCTACTCGCGCAAGGTCAAGTACCTCTTCTCGGACTGCAGTGAGGCGCTCGTGAAGATCAAGCTGGCGTTCCGTCCCGGTGTGGTCGACTTGCCGGCGAACAACCAGCAGGCGAGCTTGCACGCGATCAACGTCAGCAACTTTGGTGAATTCGACGTCGAGCTGACGTACTCGATTGAGTGAGTGTTTGCATGTCTTTCTTCCTTGCGGTTGCGCATTTGATGGGTCCATCGTTGGAGTTGCCGGGTTAACTAACGCGTGTTGTGGTTGTGTGCTGCTCGTTTTGTCAATGAAGCGCGATCTCGGCACCGTCGCTTGATGAGTGGATCACCGCCTCGAGCCAAACGACTGCACGTCGTCAAGACATCACACTCGCCGACCCGTTACACCGGACGCAGGACGACGGCGAGTTGGCTGAGAGAGGTGTGGAGTGAATGCAGCAAGCATTTCTTGTGCAAACGTTTTCTTGCTAACCGTATTCTCCGCTATTAGATGGCTTTGGCGCCGAAGATTCGTTTGGAGGTGGCGATTGGCAGGCGTTTGACTTGGACGACATGGCAGACAAAGATGTACGACACGCTGTATTTTTCCTAGCTCTTGTCAGATTGCGTGAACGAATGGATATCTGACGCATTTTCCTGCTGCTCACAGGGTGTGCTTGATGTCAGCACAGTCAGCGATGTTGAAATCGCTCGAGATGCTTCAGTCGTCCTCCCGGCTTTGGATGAATCTGGGTTGATGGGAGCCATGGACAAGTCGAACGCGGAAGAGTCTGGATTCGGTGACGAGTTTCGACCAGACCTCGCGTTTAATGACGACTTTGGAGCGGATGCCTTGGAGGTCGACAATGGATTGGAGATCCCTCCTAGCCCAAGCAGCAACTCCCTGGATATCAGCACGGATCTGAATGTCAGCATCAGCAACTCGCGCACATCTCTCGACTTTGCTCTTGCAAATGAGGAAGAAGACGGCGCAAAGAGTCTCCGACCAAAGAAGAAGCGACGGATCGGTCGCGACAGTGTGACTGAGCTGAACTCGGCAGTGCTGAAGAAGGTGCGGCAAGATTGCTTGTAGCGTGTTGTGCTTGTCCCCAGCTAATTTGGTGTGTCTCCAGGGTATGACCGATGTGTCGGATATCACGCGCACTCGAGACATCTCCTACAGAAAGCCAAACAGCTCGAGCTTCGGTGCATCGAGCGTTCTGCTGACGACTGGCTCTGATTTGTTCAACAAGCCTTGCATCCTTGACATTTCGGGAGATCTGCTGAGCATGTTCAAGTACACGATGAAGAAGCGCAAGTTCCCATTCATCTCTGAGGAAGACGAGGACGCGCAGACAGACAAAGCAGATGAAATGGAGCAAACTCGTCGACAGAGCGAAGCATCGGTGCGCCTGTGCGTTTTGGTATGTTTGCCTTACTATTGCATGCATTGACGGCTGTGTGCTTGATCCTAGATGATGGACGGTGGAAGAGAAAGCTTGTTTCCGGAGTATGACATGGACGGCTCAATGCACGAAGGAGACAAGTCGTTCCAATTCGACGAGAGCCACCATGGACTGTAAGTACCCCGACACACTTGCTCTTACTTTCTAGGCTGATGTCCAGGACTAATATTTTCGTTCTGATAGCGAAATCGAAGAGACAGAGCATCCAGAGTACGACCTTGGCGCGTCTATGGAGCCTGATTTCTCTGAAGAAGAGTTGGAAGATCTGGACGTGGACATCGAGCTTGCGGCTGTGAATGACCTTCAAGGGAACATGGATGAGGCGATAGATGACCAAGAAGCCAGCTACGCAACCGCGCAGCACAAGTGGCACCCACACACCGTGAAGGTGATGAAGGTTTTGCGAACTTCTCTTCAGGACAAGGTGAGAAATGACAGTGTTTTATGTTTGAGAGTCCCAATCGGTATGCTCACTCACTCTGTGCGAGTGAATGTGTAGGACGAAGTCACGTACAAGCAGCTTACCAAGAACACTCAGAGCCGAAGAACTGCGGCTGCGTTGTTTTTTGAGCTGCTCCAGCTCAAAACGCTCGACTATGTGGATGTGGAGCAATCGCGATCGTACGGGGACATCAAGATTGCTAAAGCAACACGGTTTTCAGAGACGATCCCAGCAGTAGACGGCGACTATGAGTGAAGGAGTCGAAGCGAAGATGATTTTGCTAGCGGTGTTGAGGGAGTTTTGATTTCCACTCTTTTAAGTGATCTAATTGGTCACAAATATCTGTTTCTCAGACACAGCCTACCTGATGGAATCTATTTCGGAGCAGGTTGTGTGTTATTCTAGGCAAGGTTGAGTCTGCCACTTTGAGAGCGCAGCATCGATTTTCTGCAATAGCGGCGCATCAAGGCACAGCGTGAGGTTCCAACTTGATCAAGCACCCAGGTCTTGCTCAATATCGTGTGATCGGTGGCGACTTTGCGGAGCACGTGCGCGACTTCAGGAACTGGAAGAGGGAACCAAGATGCACAGCTCGCCCGAGTTTCGCTCGCTCAAAGCCAAGATTCGAGTGCTGTGCAAGCAGCGGCGCATTCGCCTGGAAGAGTTTATGAGGACGTTCGACATCCACCGCGTCAAGAAAATCAAGGTTGAGCAGTTCAAGCGCGCGTTGGACGGCAGTGGGCTGCACCTCTCGGCAGTTGAAGTGAATCTGCTGCTTGCAAAATACCGCTTCCCCGACGACCCGTCTTTCGTCAACTACCGCCGCTTCTGCGACTTGATCGATAAAGTGTGCACCGTGAAAGGCTTGGAGGGCAACCCAGAGTTGCGATCGAGCATTCGAAGCGATGCACCTGTCGCGAAGAAGTTTGGGCTAGCGTCGCTCGCAGAAAGCGAGATAGCGCGTTTGGATCTGGTGAAAGCCAAGCTTTTCGCTGCGGTGATGAACAAAGGGATTGTGCTCAAAGACGTCTTCCGCGACTTTGACCGAAGCAATGCAGGCAAAGTCACAAAGACCCAGTTTGTCCGCGACTTGCTGGACATTGTGTTCTTGACGGAAGACGAAATGAACGTGCTGCTCAAGGCGTACGGCGATGAGCTGGACGTGCACTACCGAACACTGCACTTTGACATCTGTCCTGGTGCGGCAGGTGCCGGGACGGAAGTTGCAGCCCCACGCTCCCCCGATCGTCGCCATTTCTCAGCACCCGCATCCTGCGAGTACGGGACCGATTCGGATGCTGTTCAAGAACTCGAAGCGGAGCTCTCGGAGCTCGTGTTTCGCGATCGCATTCGAACGAAGAATTTCTTCACCGACTTCGACTCGTTGCGTACGGGAAAATGCACCGAAGCGCAGTTCAAGCGCTGCGCCAAGCTCTGCTTTGGCTCGCTGACCGAGAGCGATTTGGACTCGCTGGCGAAGAAGTATGCGATCAAAGGGCTGGACTGCAGCAAAGTCGACTACATTCGCTTCTGCAACTACGTCGAGGGACGAAGCAACCGAGACTCCTCGAGTGACAACAACGATTACGAAGATGTGCTGTCGTCAATCGTGGCATCGACAATGGCGCCGTCGACGACCAAGTGCTCGCACGAGGTGCGCGGTTCATTGAGCGATACGGAGACTGAAATCCATCAAGGGATGATCCAGCGACTCGACTCGTTTTGCGCAACGCGCCGGGTTCTTCTGAAGCCATCGTTCCAGGATTTCGGCAAAGGACGACGCGAGCATATCACTGTCGAGCAGCTTTTCCGCGTGATGACCGTTTTCAAGCTGACTTTGGTGAACGACGCAGAGAGAAGGGTGCTTCTGAAGCGCTATGCGAGTTCTCACGGCGATCGGTTCGTCAGCTACGCCACCTTTTGCTTCGATCTCGAGCACTGGAGTAGTGATGCGAGCAACCAAATTGGCTGCCCGTCGTCTCGTGGAGGGAGCAACGTCGTCTCGGAGATCATCTCGCCAACGAAAATCAAGCACAGCACATTTGAGGATGCCGAGTCGGAGCTACACACCCGCTCTGTGCCGATGCTGATCCGTTACATCAAGCAGATCGTCAAGCGCGACCGCATCCGCTTGGAGGAGTGCTACCGCGACTTCGACAAGCTGCGCCATGGGAAAGTGACCGCGGCGCAATTCTCAGCGGGACTCAGTGCGGGCGGCTTTGTGCTCTCGAAGGACGAGATGAAGCATCTCGGCGACGAGTATGCGAGCAGAGACGTTCTGGATAGCGTGGGACAGAGCTTTGTCGCGTGGAAGCGGTTCGTGGACGACATCGAGAGCCTGTTCACCATGAAAGGGCTCGAGCGCGCGCCAAACCACGACCTGAACGCTCTGGGCACTCGAAGCGAGCAGTTTGGCGGCGCGAAGGAAGAGAGAGATCTGACTCTGGGCGAAGAGCGCGCGGCGACGCAGACAGTGATCACGATGAAGCGAGCGATCGACCGGCAGCGACTGAGCATCAAGCCTGCGTTCGAAGACTTTGACCGCTCCAAGCAGGGTTTCATCTCGGGCACCAAGTTTGAGCGCGTGCTGTCGATGTTCAGGCTGTTGCCCGCAGACGCTTCGCAAACGCGCTTGCTGCTCATCAAGTTCCGCGAACAAATCGCGAATGGCACCTCCAGTGTGACGCTGAGCACGATCTGCGACGTGGACTACCGCGCGTTCCTTCAGGCGCTGGACATTGTCGGCGCTACTCTAGAGGATGCGAGATCGTCGCTGGTGCTACCGGGAAGCGTGGCGTATCGCCAGGAAGTTCTCAACGGCGGAGGTGCCACCGACGCTGGTGCAAAGCGGCAAGCGCGAGACCTGCAGGCGTCGTTCACGGACGCGGACCAGCTGATCGCGGAGATTCGGCGCCAGCTGAACGCTCGGCGCATCCGCATCAAGGAGTTCGTCACCGAGGGGACAAACTGCGCTCGGGCGAGATCACAGTCGCCAAGTTCCACACGGCGCTCAACCGGAGCGGGTGCGTGCTGGACGCGTCGGACGTGAAGGCGCACTTTTTGTCGGCGAAGAACTCGGACAAGATTGACTGGCGAGCGTTCATCGACGCGATTGACAATGTTGGAGTAGGAGGCGCGCAGCCACTAGCACCGTTGTCGTTATCATCTGAGCCCCACCAGCAGCAGTGCACAGGCGAGGACGCCATCGTCATCAAGCGCGTGCTGGAGCGACTGCGACTCGAAGTGAACCACCGCCGGCTGCACATGAAGCCGTACTTCCAGGACTACGACCACAACAAGGTCAGCCGCGTGAGCAAGTTCCAGTTCGTGGCGGTGCTCGACATGATGAAGGTGAGCGTGAAGCCTGCGGAGGTGCAGGCGCTCTGCCTCGAGTTTGTGGTGCGCGACGGGCGGCGCGTCACGAGCGACGTCAACTACTTGGCGTTCATCCAGACCGTGGACGCGGACTACCAGCAATAACGAGACCAGCACATTTCTATAAGCTACATATCACATCTCATCTACTTCGACGGAAGGAAGGAAGGAAGGAAGGGTGTATCTATATTGTTTCAGCATTAAGAAGCAAAAAGATGTCGCTCGGAGATCTCCTGGTTGATCCTGCTGGTTACACCGTTCGCAGTCGTTGTTTCACATGCAAAGTGTTGGTCACAGAGCTCCATGGAAAGAGCTACGAGACGAGAGAATGAGCTTCCGATCGCTTATCGTCGGTGGATGTGCGACATGAACTCGCTGCGCGTGCGCGGGTCGGTCTTGAAGCAGCCCAGCACGGAGCTCGTGACGGTGCTCGCGCCGCTCTTCTCCACGCCGCGCATCACCATGCACATGTGCGTTGCTTCGATGACAACGGCCACGCCCTTGGGCTCGATCACGCCCATGATCGCGTTCGCGATCTGCTTGGTCAGGCGCTCCTGCACCTGCAGTCGGCGCGCAAACACCTCGGACACGCGCGCGAGCTTGCTCAGTCCCAGCACCTTGCCGTTCGGGATGTAGCCGATGTGCACTTTGCCCGTGAACGGCACCATGTGGTGCTCGCACATCGAGTACAGGTCGATGTCGCGCACGATCACCATCTCGTCGTGGTCCTCTTCAAACACGGCGTCGTTGAGCACGTCCGTGAGGCTCTGGCCATACCCCTTGGTGTTGTACAACATCGCCTTGGCCATGCGCATCGGCGTCTTCACCAGTCCTTCGCGCTCGGTGTCTTCGCCGATGCACTCGAGCAGCACCTTGGCCGCGGCGGCCATCTTCTCCAGCTTTGCGGTGTCCTCGACGTAGTCGTTCACCGAGCGCGTGGGAAGCGTCATCGAGAGGCTTTCCAGCGTGTTCGTCTTCTTGTCCGCCGCGCTTGAAGCAGCCGCAGGGGCGGATGCGGTGGCGCTTGAAGATGAGGAAGAGAGCGAGTTCTGCATGTTGCTGTCAGCGGGCGAGAAGAATTGTGATTGCGCGTGCTGCTCGCTGCTGCTGCTACTGCTGCTCAGCACAGGGGCGATCGGAGCCATGAAGACCGGTCGGATGGGAAGACGAATGGAAGGCGGCAAGTGAGAGTGAAGTGGCTGAGCGATGAGCGCCAAAAAGTGCAAAGAGGTTTGCGAAGAGCTCCGATACTTAGCCGAGTCCGTCTCTTTGATTGGCAACAACTTGGGGAAGTTGGCGTCAACAGAGCTGAGGGAGGGAGAGTGGGCAGGAAAGTGTCGCTGTTTATCCATAACTGTTGCGAAAACAAAGTGTCTGTTCAGGACAGACTGTCTGGCAACATAACATATAGAAGTAGATTTAGATGGAGGAGAGTACTTTCCTGCTTTGAAACTTGACATAGCAGTATAAACGAGGATTTACGCTGCTCGATTTATGCTCATGTGGAGAATAGTAGGGATGGAAAAGATGCTGAACCTTACCGGGAGCGAGTGGCAAGTGTTTGCACCATCACTCTCGTGTCAAACCCTACTCCCTCCATCCATCGCATTCCTATGCCACTTTCTATTGGATGAAAGCAGTCCTCTTCAAGCATTTAATTGGCTGGAAAACAGCAATGGATTGTAAAACGGCTGAAAGGGTTGTCTCTTGAAAAAGTACTACTTTTTGGCGCCAACTCAAAACAAATGACATGACATTCACTTTTTGTCGACCAAATAAAGCAAGAGATGCAAAACAATGTGGGGCATCAGCACCAGCTCGGAGCGCGGCAAGAAGCGCAAGAAGCAGCTCGGCGAGCACCATGACGGCAGCTTCGGCGTCTACATGGCGCACAAGATCCAGAAGCTGCGCAACCAGAACGCCTCGCTCACGAGCGCCGTAGCAGCAGCAGAAACCCAATCGCAAACCGCGTCGGCAGGCAGCAGCATCAGTGACACGTCACAGCCACTGCAAGCAGCCGACGACCGAGCAACAGCGACCAGTGGCATATTTGACGGCGTGCACGTGCATGTGGACGGCTACACAGTGCCGAGCAAAGAAGAGATCCGGCAGCTGATGCTGCTGCACGGCGGCGGCTTTGAGCACTACGAGACGTCGCTCGTCACGCACATCATCGCGACCCACTTGTCCGCGTCCAAAGTGCTGCAGCTCAAGTGCGTATCCTTGTCGTGCTGTTCGATAGCAATAGCGGTACACGGTGTGTGCGCGCATGGAGGGCTTCGTACTGACAGGAGTGCTCTTTGATATTATGACAGAAAGATGCGGAAACCGACGCTGGTGGTCCATCCCGACTGGATTGTTCAGAGCATCGAGCAGCGCCAGTTGCTCTCAGTGAAGCAGTTTCTGTACCAGGGCTTTTCGGATCCGACCCAGAACAGCATCTTGAGTCTGTCTGCCAACAACATCCTGAGTCTGTCTGCGAGCAGCTCGTTCTCGCTCGCGCCGCCCTTCTCGGCATCAGCCAAGACTCCGGTCAAGAAGAGCGATCCGTCACCCACAAGGAAAACGACCGAGCACCACTCGTCTGCTGCCAGCAGCAGCATTGCACCACCAGCACGGACCGTAATTGATCTGGAGAGCGAGAGTAAACAACCTGAGCCACCAGATATCCACGAGTTGGACAAGGATGGTGGCAATGTTGAAGATGACGACGAAAGGCTCTTTGATTCGGAAGATGATCAAGCGAGAGTGGACAAACAACCTCCGACTACAGAACTATTGGTGCAACCCGCAGTCTCATCCGATCCCAGAGCTCGACAGCCGACTGAACGCCTGCGTGGTGCTCACGACTCTCGCAGCAAATCCACGCGAGAGGGTCCCGACTTTGTGCGCCATTTCTTCGCGAAGTCGCGGCTCCACCACATCGGCAACTGGCGGAGCACTTTCCAGCAGAAAGCAGGCGAGTTTCTCTCGATTTACAAAGGTCCGACAATCCAGCGCGAGTCGCCGACGTCCAGTCGACGAGTGATCTTGCACGTGGACATGGACTGTTTCTTCGTTGCTGTAGCGGTTCGAGGACGAGAAGAGCTCCAGAGAGTCCCCGTGGCAGTCGCACACTCGGGCAGCTCGGGCACTTCGGAGATTTCATCCTGCAGCTACTTGGCGCGAGCCAAGGGTATCCGAGCGGGCATGTTCATGCAAGCAGCCAAGGAGCTATGTCCAGAACTTGTCGTGCTTCCCTACAAGTTTGAAGAGATCGAGCAAGTGTCGTTCCAGATCTACAACATTTTCTTCTCGCATACTCCGTACGTGCAAGCGATGAGCTGCGACGAAGCGCTGCTCGAGTTTGGGAGAGACACAGATGGGATAGCGATGGCAAAGCTGATCCGCGAGCGGATCTTCGCACAGAGCGGCTGTCCAGCGAGCGTCGGGGTCTCGTACAACATCCTCCTCGCGAAGCTCGCGTCGAACGAAGCAAAGCCAGACGGCATGTTCGAGATCGAGAGCCCCGAGCGCGCCGAGCCGTTCCTGCTGTCGCTAACGATTCGAGATTTGCCTGGCGTTGGACGACGCATGAGCGCGAAGCTCCAGGGTCTCGGGCTGGAAGACATGCTGCAGCTGCGATCGCTCGCAAAGAGCGAGCTGGTTCGCAACTTCGGGAAAACTGCCGGTGAGATGCTCTTCAATTCTGCACGCGGGATCGACAATCGGCCGCTGTCGATCGAGTCAAACATGACGCGGAAGAGCGTGTCTGCGGTCGTGAACTTTGGGATCCGCTTCGAGACCTGGGACGACGCGACCGCGTTCATGATGGCGCTCGCGGAGGAGCTGAGGAATCGACTGCAGGCTTTGAAAGTGCGCACGGGATGTCTGACGCTCTTGATCAAGAAACGCAGAGAGGGCGAGCCGGTTGAGCCCTGGAAGTACATGGGTCACGGCGTGTGCGACAATTTCTCGAAGAGTCAAGTGTTAGCCGAGCCAACGGACGACGACCAAGTGGTCGGCAAGGTGTGCATCGAGCTGCTTCGACAATTCCATTTCCCAAGCAACGATCTGAGAGGAGTCGGCATTCAAGCGACGAAGCTGGTTGGGGATTCATCGTCGTCGACTGCGACTGGAGGAGGGAAGAAGACCAGGCAACTGTTCAAAGCCTGGCTCAGTGACCCATCGCATAATCAACGAGAGCAGCTGGCTGTGATCGACGAGAGCAAGGAAGACGGCGGTACGAGCACGGGTGATGAGAAGGAGGAAGATGGCGGTGGTGAGAGGCTCCCTCCTGCCGGCTCAGTATTATCAATACCAGCAGCAGTACGAGAGGTGCAAATCGGGCTGTCCCAGGTCAACATGAGCGTCCTGGACGAGCTCCCGTCTTGGATTCGAGACGAAGTGCTGGCAACGTACAGACCGCACTCCACCACACATGCGACTACCGATCCTTTTTCAGCGCAAATGAGACAAGGAGTACCGCCAGCACTGCCGACGGGATCAAAAGGGAAGAAGCCGATGCAGAAAACTGGTCGGACGCAAAATTTGTTCAATCTGTCGTCGAGGAATGCAATCCATGCAAATCACAACCAGCAGATCCCTACTCGAGCCCACTCAGGCTCCCCTGCAAGCGCGCTCGACGACATTCGGATGTCCCAAATCGACTCTGACGTGTACTACGCGCTCCCATTCACCCTCCGGAAAGAAATCGACCGACACGCAAAGAAGTCCAAATCCTCGTCTGCTGTTGTATCGTCCGCAACAGCTCGCCACAGTAAACACGATCCAGCACCGTTGCTTTCAAAGGCGCAAAACAAGGAAGACAAAGGCGGATTCGTGGAAGCGTCAAAGCCGCTGCAGTCCATTGAAGAGCTTTTCCAGAACCTCCTGGAAACGGCTCGTGCGACTGCGCACATGCTGGATGCCGTCGACATGGACGATTTAGGAGAAGACCACGTGCTTTCTCAAAACGAAGCGTTCGACTCGATCTACTCGAGGATCCTCCTTGAAGTGGAGAATCGCGCGCTGGATCACGCGCTCCGAATGCTTCGATACGTGCGTCGGAAATGCCAAGGTGCGACCACCACCACCAATGAGAGCGACGGCAATAGCGGCAGCAAGGACACGCTGAACAGCATCCTGTGCAATGGCTTCAACCGAGTCCTGCACCAGGTGAACCAAGACATCCGCCATCACTTCCGAGGTGTGCTGTCCTCACGAGCGATTGCTCCATTGTGATCTTCTTCTCTCAGGCATCACTTGGGTTGTCGTTGTTGCTGGCTTGAAGGATCTTTCGTCGAGTGATCGTGTGCCAGCGGTTCTTGATCGCGTTCTCGCTTCTCCCCGGGAGCTCCCTGGCGATCTGGAACCACTGGGTGGCATGCTTCTTACAAGCTTGCACGAGCTTGGCTTCTTCTTCCAGAGTCCACGGATCCTGTCATTGAACGAGCGAAAAGGTGATGTTAGTGCTTCAACACCATAGCGACAGACCCAGCTATTTAATCACGAATCTATTTAACAGAACCCAAACACACCTTGCTGATTGATGGGTCGAGATGGTTCAAGTACCGCTCGCGACACTGTTTGCCCACTCGTCCTGGTAGAAAATGAGAGATCTGTGTAATCAGAGAGAGAGAGAGAGTAGCAGTCAAGTTAGAATACACTCAATCTACTCATCCTTATAGTCTCCTAGCAGCCAGAGGACGACAGCACATACCTGAGTCCACTTTGGACCGAGCTCTTGATACTTTGACAGCAGTGTCGCGTCTTCTTGCGCAGTCCACGTGCCTTTGCCCTTGACGATCGCCGGATCGAGCACCTGGTACCACTGCTGCATGCACTGGAGGTCGGTGCGTCCTGGCAGCTGCGACGCGAGGAAGAACCAGTTGGTCGCGCCGCGCGTCTGCACCAGCGCACGCAGCGTCTCTGTCTCGGTTGTCGACCAGCGCTTTGGCGACGCTCGAGTCACAACAGGGAGCTCTTTATCAGTAGTTGGTGATGAGGATGACTGTGATTGCGCGACCGGGTTATCAGCCAATTGCTTTGCCGCACTTGCCAGAAAGCGGTTCTTCACGTCTTCGGGGCTCCGGCCGGGCAGCTTGCGCGCGATCTTCGCCCAGTGGCTCCCGATCTCTCTCTGCAGATCCATCAACTGCGTCTCTTCCTGTCGACTCCACTCGTGCTGCTTGAGCTGCGGGTCCAGATGGTTCACGAACCGCTCGCGACAGCGCTTCCGGTCGCGTTTCGGGAAGTGCGCCGCTATCAACGCCCACTGCGACAGCCCGTGCTGCTCCACCAGACCGCAGAGCTTGGCGTCTTCTTCCTGCGTCCAGCACTGCTTGCGGCGCACAACCACTGGTCGTTGCTGCTGGTGGCTGGTGTTTGGATCATCGCCGCCGCCGCCAAGGTCGTCGTCTATTGGCGGAGCGGCTTCACACTCGCCTGTATCGACGGCATTGCCAGAAGCAACTGTACCTGAAGTTGCAGTGGAAGCGACTCTTGTGGAGCTCGCGTGTTGGCTTCTTCCTGTCGGCACCGCTTCCTGCTCAAACGCCTTGAGCACCATCCCCATGGACTTCTGGATCAGCTGCTCCATGCGCTGCCGCTTCTTGGACATGCGCGCGCCTCCAGCGCCTGCATCGTCACTGGCATCAGCACCAGCATTGTCAGGCTCTGGCGCTTCTGCAGCACTCGGAGCTGCTGCGCCAGCACCATTCCCGCCGCGCGCTTCTTCTTCTTCCATTGAGACTTGGACTCGAAATCGACATACAAATGCGCCACAATGCAGTCGACTATGTCATCATGCGAATCTAAGTGTCCGGATTTACCAAAAGATGTGAGCATTTCACAAGTTTAGCGGTATCGACAGATACCGGTACTTGAAACGACTCACTCGCCTCATCTGAAGTGACCCACACTACTCGCAAGTGACTGTTTAAAACAGGCTCTCAGAAAACCTCATCATCGCACCGAGGTTTTAGATTCGACTTGTGGCCAATCACGCACTCCTAAAGTCCATAAATGTCCGAAAACCTCCGTTTTCGCAAAAATCGAGTTTCGAGTCATTTTGAGTGGTGGGTAGCGCGTTGTCGCTTTCGCCTGTTGTTTGACTGGAAGCTGGCTTGCTACCACCTCGCCATTACAGGTCTCCAAGTAGTGCAGATTTACTAACCAACGTGTAACAATGGCCGCCAACATTTCCAAGAAACGAAAGTTCGTCGCTGATGGTGTCTTCTACGCCGAGCTGAACGAGCTCCTCCAGCGCGAGCTCGCTGGCGAGGGCTACGCCGGTGTCGAAGTGCGCGTGACCCCAATGCGCACGGAGATCATCATCCGCGCCACGCGCACCCAGGAAGTGCTCGGCGAGAAGGGTCAGCGCATCCGCGCGCTCACCTCGGTCGTCCAGAAGCGTTTCAACTTCCCAGACGGCGCTGTGGAGCTCTACGCCGAGCGCGTCGCGAACCGCGGTCTGTGCTCGCAGGCGCAGGCGGAGTCGCTCAAGTACCGTCTCCTCGGAGGTCTCGCTGTGCGTCGCGCGTGCTACTCGGTCATCCGCTTCGTGATGGAGGCTGGTGCCAAGGGTGTCGAGGTGATTGTCTCGGGCAAGCTGCGTGCGCAGCGTGCCAAGGCCATGAAGTTCAAGGAGGGATACATGGTGAAGACCGGTAACGCTGGTATGGAGTACGTGGACACCGCGGTGCGCCACGTGCTCATGCGCCAGGGTGTGCTCGGTGTGAAGGTGTCGATCATGCTTCCACACGACCCAACCGGCAAGCAGGGACCAAAGCGCAACCTCGACGACGTCGTCACCATTCTGGAGCCAAAGGAAGAAGTGTACCGTCCATACGTCGAGCCAGTCGCGAGCGTCGTGCCAGTCGCGTCGGACCTCTAAGCGTGCTGCTGCTTTGCTGCATTTTAGGGATCTAATCTAAAAATCTGCCAACCACCACAACATGGAGACTTATTGTAACCTTTTCATCTCCTTGACTCGCGCGCGCGTTAACCAACTACTTGTTGCTCAGGCGCACGCAGGCGGCGGGGGAGAGAGAGAGTTGCTTGCAGGCTTGTTGAGAAATGGTACTGACGGCTGCGACGACCCTCCTCCTTGCCACGCTGGAGGATTGAAATGCACTACAAACCAATGCTCAGTTGCTCTCTGTGTGCAATAGACGAGCTGTGCGAGCGAAGAGCTCACTCACTCACTTTGCAATTTTCCCACAGGTTCACCAAGCAAAGGCTAAGTGCGTCATCGGATGGCAGCAGCAGGACCGAAAGAGCGCAAGCGTGAGTGCTGCGCGCGGTGCCAGCGTCCACCCCGCGTCTGCTACTGCGCGTCGCTGCCTCCGCAGCCGCTCGCGACTGTGCACACGCACGTGCTCATCGTGCAGCACCGCCACGAGAAGCGCCACCGCAACGCCATCTCGTCCGTGCCCGTGCTCGCGCAAGTGCTGGACCAGCGAGCCGTGACGATCGCCATTGTAGATGACGACGGCGCGCTCGGTGCTCCGGGCTCCAGCGACGAGCTCGACAGTCTGCTGTATCCGATCGCAGATGTCAACGGCGATGTGCAGTTTGAGACTGTGTTCGTGCTGTTCCCAGACACCACTGCCAAGACCCTGAACGCCGAGCTTCTCGAGTCGCTCGGACCACAGCCACCACCCGCATCAGCAGCAGTATCGAGAGAGGCAGAAGCAACAATTAGGAGCAGCTCAAGGGCTCAGACGCTGCTTGTGGTGATCGACGGCACGTGGACTGAGGCCAAGAAGATCGTCTTCCACACGAAAATGCACCTCGAGGCGCTCGCGAAGCAGCGGCGCGCGCTCGGCAAGGCGTTCGAGTTCATCTGCCTCGACGACGATGCGCATGGCGATGGCGACGACAGTGGCGACGCAATGCCAAGACAGAGCATCTATGGCGACTTGAGAAGGTACTCATTGCAGACGCTTGGGGCTATTTGTGGATGGATTCGATGGCAACGTGTTCATATCGAGATGTGCTGTGTGATGGTATGTGTGCGCGAATATGCAGAGAGCCGATGGAAGGATGTCTGTCGACGCTTGAGGCTGTGGCACTCGCGCTGCAAGTGCTCGAGCCGTCCACCACGAGCCATTTGCTGCGTGATGCGCTGCTCAGGGGCTTCCAGGGCATGGTGGCGATCCAGACGCAGTTCATGAAGAGCGGCAAGCAGCAGACGCTCGAGAGGTACAATGGCGTCAGCAAGCACGACGCGATGCTCCAGCGCAAGAGAGAGGGAGAAGAAGCAGAAGTGAGCCAGCGAGCAGCGAGCAAGGACGCGGAGGCTCAGAAGAGCGATCGAGCGCAAAAGCTGACGCTGATACGCGAGTACGTGTTCTTCGCGACGCACGTGGACTTTCGACAGCGCCGAGAGCGTGTGCAGCAGGTGCGCAACGAGGATACTTTTGATTTTGAAGATTGCTGCAGTATAGACGAATGGAGCTAACGAGTCATTATTCTGCCTGCAACGTTTGCTTTCGTTTTTCGCTCAGGGAGCGTCTGTCACTTGTACGTACGACGAAGCGCGCGCCAAGTGCCAGGAGCTCAATCGAGAGCGCAAGCGCGGCCAGCGGCTTGCAGTGCAGCCCCTCGAATCTTTTCTCCAGCAGCAGACGCAGCAGCAAACAGAGTAGCAAGGCAGAGGGAGGAACTTTGGTTGCGGCTGCGAGTGGAGACGTGTGTAGCACGCCAAGCAGCTGCACTGCTTCTCGCCATTCACGGTCAGACACTGTCCATTCTCGCCACAGTCAGACGAGACCTTGCAGGCATCACCGCCGCTCGCGGCTTCGTACGTGCCGCACAGGTCTTCCTCCGTGGTTCCAAGCTTGTCCGTAACCGCGACATCGCATGTTCAGCGTACGTGGTCTTTTTGTCGTCGCCATTACCTACCGCGTCTGCACTTTCGTCGCCATTAGGATCTTCTGTAGAGAATCACCCTTGTCATCAAAGAACATCACCGAGTCTGGGACAGTTGACACAGAAACACAGACATCCTCCTGCTCCTTCAGCATCTCTGCAGCATCTCTCGCTCGCGTCTTTCCGTTCGCGGCTGTCATCGCCACCACCTTCGCCGCGTTCTTCGGGTCGAGTTTGGCTGGACGACCACGGCCGCGCAGTGGCTTCCCTCGGCGACAAGCCTCGCTCGAGCAGCCGCAGCGTGCTTGCGCCTGCCATGAGTTCGTCCGCTCGCTCGTATAGGGTCTTCGCTCTCATGCTGGAATACGATGAGTGCGCTTTTGAGTAGTCCAGAGCTTGTTGTAGTCATGAGCGAGATGAATGCGTACTCTTCGCCTTCATGCGAGTTGTCCTGGTGGCGTCATGCCCGGATGGGAGTCCAACGAATCCTGATGAGAGTCTTGATAACAAAATATGAAAAAATATACTCACTTCTCGAAAAAAGAAGAAACGATATGCAGTATCTCACTCTCACTCTCTCTCTCTCTCTCTCACTTCTGCCGGCATCATGCAAAAGGCTTCACCAAGCAAGAAGAGCGAGCTCTTCTCGCACGGGACACGCCAATGAATGCCACCGCCAATCTCGTGTCTCTTCCGCCTCTCCTCTCTCTTGATGTCTTTGTGTCTGTCTGTTTTGTATGTGCTGTGCGGATCTCTCTCCGTGCGCTGCTGTTCGTGCGCTTAAGCCGATGGCTGCTCGATGTCGTCGCCGTCCACCGCCGCCTTGATGTATCGAGGAACACCGTAGCCGCCGTCCGAGTTCGGCCAGAGCCACTTCTGCCAGCCGTCGCGCAGTCGCACCTTTTCGTTCTCGAGGTCGAGCTCCACGAGCTCCGAGTCCTTCATGGTCTCGAGCAGCGACGCGTAGTCCTGGTGCACCGAGTAGACCGCCTGGAAGCTGCCGACGAACGCGAGCGGCACGAAGCCGTCCACGTCCATGTGCTGGCGCAGAAAGATGTCGCGCACCAAGTTGCCTGGCGAGAAGTAGAACTCGCTGCATAGCATAGCGCACAAGGAAACAAATGACACGAACAAAGTGAGCATGAGTGATCTGTGAATGACACATGAATGCAACCAGCAAGCAGTTCGCAGCACACTTACATCTGCTCCTTGGCCCATTGCGCAGTCGTCTTTGGGTCCGTGTTTGGCACGTACACGCCGTTGATGTACGAGCCGTTGCTGTCGTAGTTGCGGCGTGGACCGCGACCGCCGCCGCGTCCGAACGAGCGTCCACCGTTGCTGTTGCCGCCACGACCACGGCCGCCGCCGCTGCGGAACCCGCTGCGCTGGCTGCTGTCGTCCGAGCGGTCGGTCGCCTCGCTGCTGCTGTTGCTGTCGTCGCCGCCGGTCTCCAGTGGCAGCTGCGTCCAGTTGGTCTTGCCCTTCTTCTTGGTCGAACCCGGCGCGCCGTTGCTGCTGTTGCTCTTGGCCGCCGAGCGCGCGTCCACCTCTTCAGCCTCCACCAAGTGGTACTTCTTCACGGCTGCTGGCGCCGCGGTCACCTCGTTCGCGTTCACGCCCATTCTGCTTCGCCTGCTCTGGATGTCTCGAGTGCCTGTGTCGGTGGTGCGGATGGATGTATCACACTCGCCACTCCCGCTCGCTCGATGCAATTTCGTTCAGCGTTCGTTCACTCACTCGCTCGCTCGCTTGCTCAGTCAGTGCTCAATTGCAGGCAATAAGGAGACAAGAGCCTGCAATGCCACCGCAGCCAATCAAACGACTCTGCTCTTTCATTCTGCTTTCCTCTGGTAAGTTCGCGCGCGAACTTAGAGAGTGAAAGGAAACTAGCGAATAGCAACTCGAACCTACCATACTTCACATGGATAGGTTGCCTTTCTGTTTGCTCGACATTTAGCTCTTGCAGACCTCCGAAAATGGTCTCTTCGCTGAACAACAGCGCTGCGCGTGAAGATTCTGGCGCTGTAGCGAGCAAGAAGCTGCTGCGCCGCCTCGCGAAGGCGCAGTACCGTGCGCAGCAGAAGGCGGACCGCGCAGCTGCTGTGGCAAATGGCGGAGATACCGCCAGTGGCACCCAGCGCAAGCGACGCAGCCAGCGCGACTGCAATCGCCAGGGTACATTGAAGCGGCTCGCGTCTGCTGCTGATGCATCGGAGGATGGTGGCGATGCGCCAGAGATCAGATATGAAGCGTGCACATCCAGTGTCTGCGGTGGTGGTGGTGGAAGCTGCCGATTGCGGGTTGTTGCGCCGTACATCCATCGCTTCGAGACGTTCGTGAAGGCTCGTTGGTGCGGACGTACCCTCAGCGACGTGTTTCTCCACGAGTTTGCCGGGTTGCCAGCTGACTACTGCGTACGTGATGGCACACAGAGAAGTCGTGTGCTGCGACTGAGTGGTACTGGGAGAGCTTATGAGCTGACATACATCTTGTGACTTTTTGATGTGATATTCTAGCAAGCTGCGATCTCCATGGAGCTGATCCGAGTCAATAGGCAGCCACAAGAACCAGAGTACATTCTGCGCAATGGCGATTTTCTAGAGCACATCATGCACCGGCACGAGCCGCCAGTCCATGTATCTACCGCGCCGCCACCATCTGCTACTGCCGCATTTGTACACTACGAGGAGGATGAAGTCGTGGTCGTGAACAAGCCCTCGAGCATCCCCGTGCACCCGAGCGGCGCGTATCTGCACAACTCGATGACGCTGCTGCTTCAGAGAGAGTGCGCACTGCCAGAGCTCTTCCCCGTGCACCGTCTCGATCGACTCACGTCGGGACTGCTCATGTTTTCAAAGTCGGCAGCGAAAGCGAAAACGCTCTGTGAAGAAATCGCGTCGGGGCGAGTGCAGAAGCACTACGTGGCGCGCGTGTTGGGCGAGTTTCCGGTCGTCGACAGCTGCGAGGGCGATGATACTGAGCCTCAAAGTCTTAGAGCGTTCCACCAAGTCGAGGCGAAAGGGGACGGCAGCTCAGCAGAGATCTCCCAGACGCATGTGAGTGGCGCAGAATACTGGAGTGTATCAGCGCCAATTGGCTGCGTGAACTCAGCAGAGCACCTTCAGGGAGTGATCGTCAGTGAAGGCAGCAAGTCGGCGCAGACGCTGATGCGGAGACTGAGCTTCGATGGCACCCACAGCGTTGTCGAGTGCCTGCCGATCACCGGAAGAACGCACCAGATCCGCGTGCATCTCAAGTTTTTGGGGTTCCCCATCGTGAACGATCCGCAGTACGGACCTGATGTAAAGGCTCCAGCCAGCGACCACAGTGAAGCAGAGAATGGAGCCGATGGTGGGACCAAGCCAGTTCAGGCGGAAAGCTGCAGTGAACAGGTCAAGGAGCAACGACCAAGCACTCAACGCGCTGACCCTGACAGCCAGAGCGACGAAGCTGCAAAGTGCGAATCTATCTGCGCAGCATGCAACGACGGCGAAGGAGCCATTTTCTCGTCCGTCCAGCAGCACTGCTTCACGATGTGGCTGCATTCGTACAAGTACGAGTCTGCGAAGTGGGCTTTCGAGGTGCCATTCCCGCCGTGGGCTTTGCTGTAGTAACAGCACTCATGGCGGCGGTGAGATTTATCGCTCAGCCTTGAAGGAGCCGGCAAGTCGAGTCTGACGATGGTGCTGCTCCGCGTCACTGAGATCGCATCCAGTTCTGCATCGATTGACTCGACCTCCGACATCAGCAAATTTAGAAACCGAGAAATGTGATCTGAAAAATGGTCAGCCGTCATTGTTCACTTATTTTGAAAGTCGTGGAGGTAAATAATCATGTTGCAGAGGTTGCTCGAGTATCTGGTCTTGAGAGGGAAAAGGGCATCTGCAGGTGGCTGGCAACATTCGGAGAGCACTGTTCCAAGCACTGATCCGCGATGCAGAGCACCAGCGGCAGGAGTGCGCTGCTCGCGTGGCGCCGCTGCACGACGGCTCTGAGGGAGAGCAGCAGCAGCAGATGCGCGCCTGCTCTTCAAGCTGCCAAGCAGCGACGGTTCATCTCCAGCAGCAGCAGTGCGTGTGCGCGCACGGCAGCAGCGACGACAGCATCATCATCTGAAGCAAAGCCTGCTGCTTTCCCAGCCGTGGATGCCTCGGATGACAGCAGCGACAGCAGCTCGCTCGTGTCGCTGGAAAAGAGCCTCGCGCTGCGAGACCCGGTGCTAGCGCTGCAGCATTTCGACAGCCTGCAGGTGCCGCCGAGCTCGGTGATCGCGCAGCGACTCGCGATTCTGCTGGCGAAGAAAGGAAGCGAGGCGGCTCAGATCGCGCGCGCACAGGAAGTGCTCAAGAGTGTGTACATGTACGTTGATGCTTTGCTATTATGAGTCGGGTTGTCTCCATATCCTACGTTGCGCGTAGTTGAGTGGCAGCTAACCGATTGGCTGCGGATCGTGTAGGCTGCCGGCACTGAAGACCGACGATTTCACCAAGCTGGCGTCGATTTACGTCGTGGACGCTTGTCTGCGCCACAAGATGGTTAACCAAGCTGTCGAGGTAGTGTGAGGTCTAGCACGAGTGACCCTGTGGTTTATGCACGTGGCTGATTGACCGAATGTGGTTGTATTGCTCATCTCATAGATCTACGAAGAAGCACTCAATGCAGGAGTGGTACTAGACCTGCCGGCGTACGATGCACTCCTGCGCGGACTCGCGGACGTTGGCCAAGTGGACGACGCGGTCACGATCCTGAAGGAGATCGTCGCGCAGAATGATGTATCGCCCACGGAGCAGACGTACGCGCCGCTGCTGATGGCGCTCATGGAGCGATTCGACTACAACGAGCTCATCGACTTGATCGACCACGGGCGGTCACACGGCATCGCGTTCACCCTCGATGTACGACTGGCATAAAGCTCTTCTTTTTTCTTTCTCAATGATGCCTAGGCATTTGATACTAGCTAATGTGCTTGTGGTTTCTGTGTGTGGGCTGACTGTATTGTATCCCAGACGTACGATCCGCTGGTCGACCTGGGCGAGGAGCAGGGCGAAGACCCGGACTGCATCGATGGACTCGAGAAGTTCATGCTCTACGTCAACAACGCGCTGGAAGAAGACGGTGTACGTACGCTTGGCGCATTTGGGTTGCTTGCAGCCAGGCACGCCAAAACTCCTCCTGTCCTTCCACTCACAGCCCAACTCTGTGCCATTTTTGTTGCTGCTCAGCTCATGACGGACTTCACCGAGGACGAGATCGAGATCGAGTTCGAAGAAGGCGACGACGACGACGACGATGGCGATGGGAGCGATTTCGACGATCGCCACGACGATGACGACGATGAGTTCAACTGAGAAGACGCAGATTCCTCTGATAGACTGAAACAGAAAATGCATCAGAAAGGGTGTGGATCGCCCTTTTTCTGGACGGACGCGGTAGTGTTACTCATATATCGTTCGCGACGAGTGGAACCGGGCTGCTCTTGTCCTTCGCATGTTCGCTCTATGCTCCAACTGGCGAGTGTCGCGCAAGACATGGGGCGCACAGTGTCTGTCGACCAATTCGAACTTAGCAGCACCTGACTAGTCTGATCAGCAGAATGTGAGCCAGCAGCTCCATCAAAACCAATTGCCATGCAGCAGATGTCGCTCCTGCTGCGCGCGCTCCGGCGCCGCGCTCGCCTCACCGCCGCACGCGAGCAGCCACAGGCTCCAATAGCTCAAGCGCTGCACCCTCGACATTACCACCACCACCACTACCAGCAGGGTCAGGTGCCTCGCCGCCAGTTGCACGCGAGCGCCTGCGTCCGTCGACCTGTTGCACCAGCCGTGTCTGTCGCCGTTGACGCTGCTCGCGGCGCCTCTCGTGACGCCAGTAGCAGCGCGGATGCGCTCGCGAGGCTGGAGCAGTGCATCGCGCAGCGCGAGCCTGCACAGGCGCTGGAGGTTTTCCAGCAGCTGAGCGAGCCGCCGAGCACGCTGACGCTGCAGAAGCTCGCGATTCTGCTGGCAAAGCAGAAGAACGCCGTCCATGCGACGAGAGCCCACGACATCCTGCAGTCTGTTTACAGGTGAGGTGATGGATGCCATCGCCGTCGGCGTTTCTTGTGCTGCCGTGCATGACTAACGCATCGATATTTTTGTGGCGTACATGTAGACTATCGGGTCTCGTGCCGGACGATTACACCACGCTGGCGTCCATCTACGTCGTCGACGCATGTCTGCGCTGCAAGCTGCTCGACGAGGCGGTAGAGGTATGGACTCGCCACACCTCCCTGTATCTACAGTACTGCTATTGCCATTGACTCTCATTTAATGGACGCGCCTCAATGTTTGTGCGTGCAGACGTACGAAGAAGCGTTCAACCAGGGGGTGTTCCTCGATCTGCCAGCGTACGACGCGCTGCTGGAGGCGCTCGTGAACGCAGACCGCACGTTCGAGGCCGTCGCGATCCTGAACGAAATCGCGGACGAGGACGACATTTCTCCCACCGAGCGGTCGTACTTCCCGCTGCTGATGGCGCTGGTGGACCAGGGCGAGTACGAGAGCGCGAGCGATCTGCTGGAGAAAGGACAGGGACGAGGCGTCACGTTCACAGGCGAGGTAGGCGGTGTTTTGGTGGCACCAGGCATGCGCGACTCTGGCGGCAGGTTTGGATACTGATTCGTTGCCGCTTTGGCTATTGTAGACGTTCCATCCGCTTGTCGAGCGCGTCGAGAAGGTGGAGGAGCCGACGGATGCGCTCGTGATGCTGCTCACGTACATCGAAGACATCTGGGAAGACGCCAAGGTACGCTGAGGGCTTTCTTTTCAAGGTGCTGCTGTTGATTTCCTGTAAGCCGTTTGTGCTAACACACACACCCTCTCTCTCTCTCTCTTGTGTAGCTCTTCGATGAGCTTGCGGATGTAGATGACGACGACATAGACGATGACGACGACGATGACGACCAGGATAGAGAAGACGCCAGTAGCAGCAACAACGAGCCTCGAGGTTAACCTTGCTCGGTGATGTCCAACACGCCGATGTGAAATCTATATCCCATCGGGTGCTCACAAGACCCCGAATGTGTTCCCAGACCTACCGCAATCCGTTAGGGAGTGAGCTCGCTTTCGATCCTGGCATGAGGCGACCGATCTTTGGGATCGCCTTCGCAGGTCCACCGCTACTGTTTGCTCCCCTGTTTGAGCCTTGAGGACCTCCGATGTTGGCGCGCGCTCGCTCTGGAAGCTGGCTGTTGGAAGGTGGCGTGACCACAGTTTTCCGCTGAGAGCCACCGCCGCTAGAGGATGAGGTGGATTTGGTCTCGAGGCACCCGACTCGCTCTTGCAGCTTCGCTATCGCTTTTTCATACAGCGCTTCCATCTGCGCAGTCTAGATAGTTGGGCAAGAGAAACAAGAGAAACAAGGTGAGTGAGTGGCTTGTCCATCTTTAGATGCGTCCACATTGGTAGTGGTCCGCCTTGTGTCCACACCAAGGAGACAGTCATGTTGTCGTTTCTCACCGTCTCTTTCGGGACAAAGTCCGCCTCCAGTCGCTCTTGTAAGGCATCGCGCTCTTTTTCCGTGTCCGTCAGCTTTGAGAATACCCAAACAACGAGAGAAATCCACACAGTCAGTCCAGCCTCTTGAGACGAAACACCTAGATGCAGACCCGGCTCGCTCGTCTCGACTACCCCACCTGCTTCTTGAGCGCATTGATCTCTCTCTTCTGAGCCTCAAGCTGCGCTTTCGTGCCGTCGGTGACATCCCTTAGCTCGCGCTCTTTCTCTTTCGCTTCCTGCACCAGCTCCGCAATGCGGTCCGTGCTCTCTTCTTCAAGCTCAAAGTAGCGCAGCTTGAACTCCTTGAGCTCCTGCAGCGAGTTCAGCACCTGGAGCTTCTCGCCCGCGAGCGCGTCCTCGACCTCGTGCCACTCTTGCGACGCCTGGTCGGCGAGTTTCTTGTAGGTGTGCACCTGCAAGTCGCACTTCTCCTTGATCTTGTCCACGTCCTGGCCGTGCTTCGTCACGAGCTCAGCGAGTTGCTGTGTGAGAATCGGGGACTCGACCGTGTTGTTACTACCACTACCGCCGTTGCCTAGTAGGATCTCTCGTGGTCCCGAGTCGTCGCTTTGGTCACCACTCTGCTGGTGCGCGTTCGCCTCGAGCGCCGCTTTCCCCACCTGGTTCTCAAACTCCAAGTGCTGGATGCGCATCTGAGCCTTCAGCAGCTGGTCCTCGTACTGCGCCACCTTGCTCTTGTGCTCGAGCACCTCGTACTCGAGCTCGCGGGTTTTCTCGTCGAAAGCGTCGACGCGCTGCTGCATGTCCTCGTAGAGCGACTTGTAGTCGAGCACCGAGAGCGCGTTGCAGTGTGCGTTGACAGCGACCTGCATCGCCCGCTGGCCGAACTGCATCGTCGAGAGCGTCTCGTGCGCCTCGGTGGGCGACGGCGTGATCGTGATCACGAGCGCGGTCTTGGCGTTACCACCAAGACTCGACTGCAGCAGCCTCGTGAGCTTGCTGTCGCGGTAGGGCACGTGTTTCTGCTTCTTGCTGAGCGCCGAGATGCAGTTGCCCAGCGCCGAGAGACTCAGGTTGATCGCCTTGAGCTCGTTCACGTGGCGGTCCATGACTTTGGCTTTCTTCACGCGCTCCGAGCCAGCCAAGTCGACGAGGTACAGGTTGCTGATCTTGATCGTCTGAGTCGGAGGACTAAGGTGGCTATTGCAATTGCCAGAGCTTGTAGCCCCAGTGACTACAGGGAAGTCCTTGCGCTCGATGCGGAGGATCAGGATCGCGTGGCTGCGGCTCGAGTGCGCGTTCATGCCCGTGCTCGCGACCGCGCGGTTCGCGTTGCCGCTGTCGAGCAGACTCAGGCAGTCGGCGACGCTGGGCACGCGCATGCAGGTCGCGCCGTCGAGGTACACGCCCCGCTCGGATCTCTCGGGGTTCGGCAAGTCGAACACGCGCTCGCAGTAGATCTGGACGTAGCTCAGCGCGACGCTCGTCTTGGTCTGCGCACTGTAGTGGGGATTCGAGTCGAGGCGATTGATACAACATGGGTTAGTCAGCTAAGTCTTGTCTGGGACACTTGCTCAGGCTCCAGCCTTGCAATACGATCGAGATAGACGCTGAGAGAGGGCTCACCGTACTTGAAAGATCTCTTCGAGCGCGCGCGGGATGACGCCTCGCTGGTCGCCATGCAGCAAGTCCTGTCCTTCTCGTCCCACCATCGTGTGGGTCTTGCCCGTCGACGTCTGGCCGTAGGCAAAGATCGTGCCGTTGTAGCCCTGCAGCACGTCCTGGACGATCTCTTGGGCTACTTGCTCGTACACTTGACTCTGGACAGTGCTCTCCGATAGACTTGCGTCGAACACAAACTCCTTCCTGTCACTGCTGGAGCTTTGACTCTGCGGAGGATGGTAGTGGATCGTCTTCCCATCGTTCCCAAGCGAGACAGTAGAGCTGGCGCTGCTGGAGAAGTTGAGGTGTCCCTTCTCCGTCACGAACGTTGCCTCGGGCGTCTGCTCCTTGCCTTCCTGGTCGCTGTCATCGTTGCTGGCATTATTGTTGTCCGAGCCGTTGTTGTCTTCGCCGAACTGCTGCGTGTACTCGTCGTAGCTCCAGCCTTCTTTCTCGCGCTGCAGCAGCGGACGCAGGCGGCAGAACACCTTCACGCGCTCAGCGACTCGCGGCAGTGAGGCAGCTGCTGCTGGGAAGGCTGCTGTGCTTTGCATGGCTGTCCCTCCCTGACTCTGATGAGGGTACCTGGGGTTTCTTCACATGCAAAGTGATCAATCACCTTGTAGCCATCAAGATCATGCAATAGAGAGAGAGAGAGAGCTCCAGAAATGAGAGAGGAGATAAATGCCAACTATAGGCATGGCCATCACTGAGCAGGCAACCTGGAACGGATGGCTCTCCAAGTTGGTGCCCTTGCAAAACCGTGAGCTTTGGTCTTTCATTCATTCGAACGAGGTCTCCGATGGATTGCTCTATGCGATCCCCGTGAGCGACTCGCTGGTCGGCACGACCCCGTTGAAGCGGATCGTGCCCTTTGTCCAGTGCTCGTTGCCCGCCACGAAGTCCCCGCGCACCACTTTGCCACGGTGCAGCACTCCGTACCCGGGCACTTCCCACTTGACGTAGACCCCCTCGATGACTCCGTCGTAGAACTGCGAGCGGGTCTCTCGAGCCATCTTGGCCAGCTGCTCCAACGCGGGGAGCTTCGGTCCGCTCCAGAGCTTCGGCACGATCTGGATCCGCTCGCTGCAGGTGCCAAACCCTCTCGGGTTGGTCACTTTCAAGAGCACTTCGAGCGACGCGCGGTCCCAGAACCGCTGCGTCTCGCGGTCGTAGAGGTCGAACGCGTAGAAGAGGTCGTGCAGATCCGTGTACGCGATGCTGTGCGTGGCCGCGAGCCACTCGCCGTACAGGATGAACCGCTCGGGGAAGAGCGGGTCCTGCAGCAAGATCGCGCGCAGTACCTTGCGATGGGCGTCGACGAACGCGTCGAGCTTCTTGAACTGCGTGTGGCTCTTGCAGTTCACATAGTGCGAGCGGTTCTGCACGACGATCGAGAACCCGTCCGCGGCGAGCGAGATGCCCAGGTTCGCGCCGTCGAGCTTCTCCGTCATGACGACCTGCTCATTGGACTCACCATCAGATCTAGCACTGCTAGGTGCAGGTCCGTCCATGACCAGGTCGTCGTCGGTCGCAGCGCCGAGGTTGATCACGTGCGAAGTGCGTGGGAATCGCAGCAACCCGATCGGAGGCGATAGCATCTGCGCCAGCTCCTTCGCTGCCTGGATCGACGTGACCCTCACAATGCTCTGGAAGCCCTCGGCGAGTTCAGGCTGGGTGAACTCCTGGGAATGCTGCTTGATCGCGTTCTGGACGCGTCTTCCAGGCGGGAGCGTCGGGTGGTTGGGTCGCTGCCGTGCTCTGTACTCGCACAGATCCACGCCAAAGTCAAACCAGACGGCAGTCGCGTGCTTGCTCCACGTCGACGCGAGCTCGAGGAACGCCGTGCGGTCCTCGCGTTTCCCATTCACGCGATCCAAGATGGCTCGCTGAGTGCTGCTGACTCCGATGCTGCGCTCACAGCCCTGGCGTCCGTGCTCGTCGCCGCTGAGCTCGAGCCATTTGAGGCTCGCAGGTTTCAATCCCGAGGAGCGCTTGACCAGCATCCGACGGAACGTCGTCTTCCCCGAGCCAGGCAAACCGCACAACACGAGCAGATCCGTCGTGTCCAGTGGTTTACCCGCAACAATAGGCTTGGAACCCATCGGCTCAGCGACTGGCACTGGCAGCACGGACCGGCGCTTCCACAGCAGAGACGAGTACGCGCTCACGATGTCTTCCTGGCGCTCGGTCTCGAGGCTTCCTGGTCGGATCGCTCGCAGCGCGCGGATCGCCTCGTCCGCCGCCA